>JACEFZ010027628.1:150000-208922 GCA_014155875.1 Cepaea nemoralis | reverse complement strand
CTCACTCTTTGCGTGATAATTCGTAGCAAAATCTTTGTGATGTGACTCATTATACTAATTGTTCTATGTTGGTCACATTCCAAGGCTCCTGATTTCTTTAAAATTGCAATAAATACAGAGTTACATAATTCAGAAGGTATATCTCCATTATCAAATAATATGTTGAGCAGTCTGGAATCTAATCCATATTCTTCTAAAGCTTTTATAATTTCTGTTGTGATGTTATCTGCACCGGGGGCCTTGCCAGCTTTCATATGCTTAAGAACATTTCGAACCTTCATCTTCAAAATTGGCGGTCCTTCATTATTAAATCTAATATCATAATGTTCCTCTCTGTTATCCTCATAAATGTTTTTCACATACTCTATCCATACATGTATAATCTGATCTTTTTCTATTATGATTTTGCCATCTTTAGTTTTTAGACAGCCTGTTGATGTACTTGTTCTTTTATTAGTAAGTTCCTGAATTCTTTTGTGCATTAATTTGGTACTTTGACTGTTGTGTTGTTTTTCAAATTCTAAGCACTTTTCCTCAAGCCATGCTTCTTTTGCCTCCTTACATAATATTCTGACTTGTCTGTGAATTTCTTCATATTTGGCAGGATTATCTTTGTTGAGTCTTCTTGTTTCCATTTGGTGTAAAATGACTTCTGTCATCCATTTCTTACTACCCACCTTCTTTAATTTTGGAATAGTTGTTTCTGCAGCCAAACTGATTGAATTCTTCAACATTTCCCATTGATCATCCACATCCTGGATTAGGATCTCTAGATCAGACAGTATATCAAATCTGTTCTGTACTTCTATGTTGAATTTGTTTTGTATTTCCTTGTCATTACTCAATGTACACAAAACATATTTAGTGTTTCCTGTTATATGCGTGACTTTCTTCAACTTTGTCCTCAATGTTCCTGTAAGTAATCTGTGGTCACTATAACAATCAGCACTGGGAAACAGTAGACGCACAGAAAACATGCACATCCACTTGCTCGCTTGCCTTCAACGTTACTCTCCTGTATGGTTTTTATAAGAGTTCTATGTCTTTTAACGTGGCCGAAAAATGTCACTTGCCTCGTTTGTTATTTCCTTCATCAACTCTCTTTTCTTTCCCATTTTTTAGAGCCTCTGTATTTGATTCTCAATAGCTTTGTCTTTGCTGGCGTATACATTAAAGAGCACTTGGGACATGGCAGATCCATGTGGCAGACCAGGTTTAATGGTAAAGAGGTCAGAAGTCCAAGAACGTATGCGCAACGCAGTTTGACGCTCATAAAGGACCGCCGCAATCCATTGCACAATCCAAGGGCAGAACTCCATGTCCAACAGAGTGTATATCAGTCGATCATACCCGACCCTGTTATACGCATCCTCCAGGTCAAGAGCAACTACCACTGTCTCTCGATTATTCTGGAAGCCCTCATAGACATCAAATACAAATGTTGCCGCACTGGTTATAGTAGTTTGTTACTGTACTGTACCAAATGCCACACGGGCCGTTAACTTCTTCTTCCTCATTCTGAAACCACTAACAACACACTGATTTACGAAAACACTTCAAAGGAGACGCCAAAATATGAAATGGAAATAGAAGAGAAAATTCCTAACCAAGTGGATAATTTTAAATACCTAGGGTTATTTATAACATCAGGCGGAAGGTGCACAACAAAGATTAGGAGCAGAGTAGGGCTAATAAAAAGCTGCATTTCAGAAATTGAAAAGTATCATATGCAATAAGTCACTAACATTGAATTTAAGAAAGAGAGTACTAGAGTACGTTAAAGAACATGTTTTGCTGTGTGTATGTAAATTTTGAAATGTAAATGAACAAATTAGGAAGAACTTGAAAGCAACAGAGATGTGTTGCCTAAAACGAATGTTGCCAATGTATTGGACAGCCAGATTAACTAACTATGATTGTCTGAAAGAGACTAATGAAATTAGAACATTATATACAACAATAAGAAAGAGACGAACATCTTTCTTTGGTCATGTGATGAGAAGAGACACATTTGAGAACATCGTGACGACTGGAAAGATCGAGGGGAATAGAGGCGGAGGCTGACCAAGAGAAATGATGCTGAATGGATTGAGATGGTGGTATAGAGTAATATCAGCAGCAGAGTTGATCAAGAACACCAAAGACAGGGGTATGTGGAGAGACATGAACGCCTACGCCAGCTGGTATGGTATTTGATGACAATGATATGATACATTACAGTTAGGTATAGTATTGCACCGTATTATATGACAATGTACAGATTTATATAGTATGATATTGTTATGTATAGTACAGTATAGTTATGTATGGTACAGTACAATTCTGTATAGTACAGCTCTGTATAGTACAGTTATGTATAATACAGTACAACATAGTATAAAAGAGTACTGTATGGTGACATAGTTGACATAGATACTGCATGATTACGTAGTTTTCTAAGTACTGTATGATGAAGTAGTTATCTAGTAATCCATTATAAAGAAATCTTATATATAAAAGGCGATCTCCGTCTGTCTGTCCATATGTCCTTTATGCGCTCGCGAACGGCCCATCCGATTGAGATGAAATTTTCTACACGTCTTCCTTTCATTCCAGCGCAGCCCACTGTCATATTTGTGTAGTGTGAAATCGGCTGCTTACCCAATATTATTTAATTTTCCATTTTTCATTATAATTTCATATATCTCAGGGGACCTAACTCTGTAAAAGTTATTTCAAGGGGAATAACTTTTCTGTATACCTTATAGTCATATTGTGGCATCGTTTTCAAAGATTTATAAACTCTGTGTCTATAGTTATGTACCGGAATATGAGTTATAATAAATAATGATACAATCTTTAAGGCATTTTCAAAGTTTTCATAAAAATAATGCACAATGCATAACACTGTAACTCATCTTTTTATGCTTAAGAAGTTACTGTAGTCATGCAGGTGATTAGAAAGAGTTTTCATTAAAAATAATGGATGGTGTGTGGAAGGACATTCTTTTAAGTTACTTTTTTTGTTGTATGAATTTAATGAGACGCTACCCGCCAGGAGCTGGGCGAAGCCACGCCGGGTCAGATAGATAGACAGACCCACCTTTTCGCTGCAGTTGTCTACTCCTCCTTTTCCTTCTTCTGCTGATGCTGCTGCCGCCGCTCCATTTACCCAAGTTAATTGTTGGGGAAGATGTAAAGATCTTTCAAGTGCTCTTTCTAATGCTTTTTGTAAGTTGGTCTTCGTTTATCTAAGGTTGTTCTAACTGCAACCAATAAATGATTAGACAGACAGGCAGACAGACAGACAGAGAGGGAGGGACAGACAGACAGACAGACAGACAGACAGACAGACAGACAGACAGACAGACAGACAGTCGGGAACGGGAACTTATATGACTACTTATATGAATTAAATGAGATGCTCGCCATCAGGGGCTGGGCGAAGCCGGGCCGGATCAGACAGACAGACAGACAGACAGACATATAGACAGACAGACAGACAGACAGATAGATAGTCGGGAACGGGAACGGGAGCTTATATGACTACTTATATGAATTAAATGAGATGCTCCACACCAGGAGTTGGGCGATGCCGGGCCGGGTCAGACAGACAGACAGACAGAAAGACAGACAGAAAGACAGACAGACAGACAGACAGACAGACAGACAGACAGACAGACAGACAGACAGACAGACAGAATGACAGACAGACAGTCGGTAACGGGAACGAGAACTTATATGACTACTTATATGAATTAAATGAGATGCTCCCCACCAGGGACTGGGCGAAGCCGGGCCGGGTCAGCTAGTTCTCTATATAATGTAGGATGAAGTAGTTCTCTAGTCTCATCTCATCATGTTCCTCTTGTACCTTGCGGTGTTGAGGTGATGTATAAATATCGTGAGAGTGCCCGATTATGGGCTTCATATATCGATATTCCCATGGACTCTGCTATTCCCTCCGTCCAACGTTTACGTGGTCGGCCTCTTCCTCTGTTTCCGTCTGGTGTGTACATCATTGCTTGTTGTGGCATGCTGTTGACTGGTAACCTACTTGCATGGCCAAATCATTTGACTTGCTGCTTTCTAATAAAATCTAGTACTGCTTTAACCCCCACTTTAGTCCTGATTTCTTCATTTCTGATCTTATCTCTTCTTGATACATTGAGTATTCTTCTCAGGAATCTCATTTCCGTTGTTATGATTTTTCTTTTCTCTTTTTCTGTCATTGTCCAGGTTTGGCATTGGTAGCACAGAGTTGGTAGGAAGATTGTGTTGTAAAGTGCTTTCTTAGTAGTTATTGATACATGTTTGTTCTTTAGTATTGGTGCCATTTCCCCCTTGTGTTGCCGGGGCCCATAAGGGAAGCAAAGAATAGCAACACTGTCGCCTACCACGCATGTCGTAAGAGGCGACTAAGGAGGCTTGATGGTTCCGTCGCCATGCTACTGAGTGAGTGCGTGGCGCGACACTGTGAGCTGTGAGTTTCGTGAAATGCTTTTGAATCTGCCTGAGGTTTTTTGGAATGTGACTGCATGTTCGGAGTGATTGTAGGTGGCTTTTTCCCAGAGTTAACCGGTTTTTGCCTTATGCAGACATGCGTGGCTGCTGGACTTCTGGTTGACTGCCACTGCCATCAGCGATGAACTGTATTTTCGTGGACTGTGTGGGTGAACCTCTAGGAAATATTCAGATAGGAAAATGACTGCCGATTCCATCAGAGATGAACAGGGTGTTTCGTGGGGGACTGATGTGTTGACATTCTGGTGGCGGCATTATGCACAGTGTATCTGTGCAGGGTGTTGTTTGTCGAGACTCCTGTCTTTTCCACTTTTCACAGTGGGCAGTGGGGAGCGTTTTGTGTGATATTCACAGGCACAGAAACGGAGCATAATGGGGACGACCCGTTACTGTGAAGTTGGAACTGCGACTAACTAACTAACTAACTAACTAACTGGTGCCATTTGTCCAATGAGTTGGTTAGTGTCAAAGACTTAGGAGAGAGCTCACAGCTAAGGAGAGCTAAATAGAGCTTAGGAAAAGGGCAAGTAACATAACAGTATAGGAGACCAGACAGAAGAGACACAAACGCTATAAATAGCTATAACGGGACACACTTGTGTCAACAAGGAGGGCAACAAGTACAGGTGAGCTGGGGTTACCCAAGAGACTGGGAAACCCACTTCACGAGAAGGGACCGAGTAACTCTGGTTACTACAGCCAGGTGCCCAGCACGTAAACTAGCGGACGCACGCTGAGCTAATTGCTCGTGGCTGAACACGCCACGGACAGCAGATTCAGACAGAGACCGGACGGCGTTAGGAACAGACGTATACCCGCTGGGGATACTTTGTTGTTGTTAAGGACAGTATAATAGTTAGGACTTCAGCTTAGCTTCAGTAGTTATAATATTAATATCATCTCCTCATTCCATCTTCATAACATACTATGATGTTTAATACCGATGTGGTATTCCGCTCGGGGAGCTAATGTACGATCAGCTCCGAATAAAATGTATCCTTTTGCAAACAATACGATTTGTCACTTTCGTGTAGTGCAAAAGTAGGGAATCCTTGTATGCCTGTCGCAAGTGAGTTGCTGACAGTTTGACTTATTGCACCTATTTTCGATCTCGTCTTCTGATCTGCCATTTGATGATATTATACTTTCTAGGCACTTGAAACTCTTTACTTGTTTCAAGGGATGTTCGTTTAGGTGAATTGTTGTTGTTTGTTCTTCTTTAGTTATAGTCATTACCTCTGTTTTGTTTGTGCTAATTTTCATGTTATGTTCCCTACACATTTCGTTTAGACTATTCATGTGGTCTTGTAATTCAGCTTCTGATTTTGCTATTAGTGCTTGGTGGTCTGCAAACAGGAGTTCTATAATGGTTAGATTTGCAGATGCTTCTTCTTCTGTGTTCTTGTCATGCGGTATTCTTGCTGTCTCTGTTTGACTGGTTTCTTTACATATATTGTCTATATATGTTATGAACAAGAGAGGGGACAGGACACAACCTTGTCGTACTCCAGATCTTATGGTGAAGGGTTCTGAGTGTCCTCCAGTTGCTCTCACTATGCATTCACTGTTGTTGTATAAACTTCTACATAGGATGGTTAGATGTGTACTCACTCCATATTGTTTAAGGATTTCCCACAGCTTGTTTCTATCTACTCTATCGAATGTCTTTTCTTGGTCTACAAAGGCTAAGTAGAGTGTTTCATTGAATTCAATTGATTTTCTATAAGTTGTCTAAGAGCAAAAATGGCATCTGTGCATCTTTTGTTTTTCCTAAATCCAAGTTGTGTTTCGCTTAGCTGGGGTTCTAAAGTAGTTCGTAATCATTTATCAAGAATTTTGCAAAATATTTTCCCAGTATGACTCAACAGTGAAATGCTTCCGTATTGTTTGCAGTCTCTTTTGCTGCCTTTGTTTTTCCAAATTGGGATAATTATGGCGTTTCCCCAGTCTCGTGGTGTCTGTTGTTTTACCCAAACATGGTTGAATAGTCTATGTACCTAAGCTGTTCCTTCTTCTCTTGCTGCTTTAATTAGTTCGTTTGGTATTTCATCTTGTCCCGGTGATTTGTTCAATGGGGCTAATCTGATGGTTTGTATAATTTCTTCTTTTAGTATGTCTGGTTCTAGTTCTTCGGTGACATCTGTGTAGGTCTCTTGAATTCCTATGACATCTGATGGGATGTTGCGAAGTTGTTCGAAATACTGCTTCCATCTTATTATGATTTGTTTTTGTTCACTTATTGGTTCTCCATTTTCGCTATTAATTATTTCAGTCGGGCCAAAGGGTTCTCCTCTGGTTCGCATTGCACTTATCTTTTCGTAGAAATTTCCAGTTGCCTCCTTGTAGTTTTTATTTAGGGTTTCTGCATACGCGTCCCAGTCTTTTTGTTTTTCCCTCTTTATTATTCTACTCAAATGTCTTCTCGCTATTCTATATTCTATGTAATCACATTCCTGTTTGCACTTTTTATACTTTTACTTTTTGTCTTTTACCGCTTTCATTACTTCTGCGTTCCACCAAGTTGTTATTTTCTTTATCCGTGTTTTGCGTTTTTCCGTGGTTCCACATGTTATTTTTGCAGTATTTAAAGTGCTTGACTTGAACATCTCCCATTCTTCTTCCACTGTTTTTCTTTCTGTAGGTAATTTTACACAGAGTTCAGTTAGTTTTTTCTCATAATTTTCCCTTACTGCCTTGTCTTTAAGATTTTTTAAAGTTTACTGATTCCCAAGGCATGTATTTTCCTGCTCGTTGTTTTTTTCTTCTGATGTTTCTTATTGTGGCAACGACTGTTTTATGATCTGTGTTTATACTGAAATTAGGCACTGCCCTTGCATCTAATATATTTCTCTTTCTATTATTTCTTGTTAATATACAACCAATTTGGCTTTTAGTATCTAGATCGTTCCATTTATACCAGGTGGATACGTGTGAATCTTTATGTTTATAGAATGTGTTTGTTATATAGAGGACGTGTTAGCTGCAAAACTCTACCAGTCTACTTCCGTTATCATTCCTTTCATTATGCTGATCTCCAGATGCTCCCAGATCTTTTTATATGCCCACTCTGTTATGTCCTAGTCTTGCATTGAAGTCTCTCATAACTATGATGTTGTCCTGCTTATCTATTTTATTTAGCACGTTATGTATGTCTTCGTAGAAGTCCTCGCATTCTTGCTCATTATTGTTTGTATTACATGGTGCGTATATTTGTACATATGTTGTAATTGTTTGTTCTTTTATTGTCACTGTTATGATTCTTTCTTATATATATTTTTATTTCTAGTATTCCTCTTGCTAGCCGTGGTTCGATGACTATTCCCACACCGTGTCTTGCCCTTTCTTGCTGTTCTACTCCAGAGTAAACAAACGTGTAACTGCGGTGGAGCTCCTTGCACCCTTTCCCCTTTGTTCTGGTGTCCGCTATTCCCATCAGGCCAATTTCATCTCTTCCATTGTTTCTATAAGCTCTTCTTCTTTACTATTGAAACCACAGACGTTCATTGTGCCTATTTTTTTAGTCGCTGATCTATCTCGTAGTCCATTAACATTGCCGGGTCGATATCCGTTTGGGTCAGTCCGTTTATACTTCTTAATTTTTCTACGAGAATTATGAAGATCCCCTGCCGGCTTGCTAGGACAGTCGTAGGATTAGGACACTAATCTGCCCACAGAGAGTCCATCTCCTATGGCGAGCCATAGCCCCGTTAGCCCATGACCTCGCGGTCATGGTTGCCCGGTCTGCACCACGTAATCTTTAGTAATGCATGATTAATTAGTTCTCTGCTAGTCCATAATGAATTAGTTCTCTAGGTACTGCATGACGAAGTATTACTCTAGGTACTGCATGATCGATTAGTTCTCTAGGTACTGCTTGATGAAGTAGTACTCTAGGTACTGCATGGTGATGTAGTTTTATAGTAATCAATATTGAAATAGCTCTGTAGTCATCCATGATAAAGTAGTTTTCTAGTCATTCATTATGAATTAGTTCTCTATTAATCCATTATGAATTAGTTCTGTAGGTACTGCATGGTGAAGACGTTCTCTATGTACTGCATGATGAAGTTGTTCTCTATATACTGTGTGATGAAATAGTTCTCTAGTAATCCAAGATAAATTAGTTCTCAACGAACTGCATAATGAAGTAGTTCTCTAGGTATTTTATGGAGAAATAGTTCTATAGTAATCCTTGACGAAGTAGTTATATAGACAATCCATGACGAAATAGTTTTCTAGGTACTGTGTGATGGAGTACTTCTCAAGGTACTGCATGATAAAGTAGTTCTATAGATAATCGACGATGAATTGTTTCTCTAGTATTCTATGATGAACTAGTTCTCTGGCAATCAATATTGAATTAGTTGTCAAGTAATTTACTAAGAATTACTCCTCTGAGTACTGTATGATTAAGTACTACTCTAGGTAATGTATGATTAAATAGTTCTCCAGGTAATGCATTATTAAGTAGTTCTCTAGGTACTGTATGATAAAGCAGTTCACTGGGTAATATATGACAAAGTAGTTTTCTAGGTATTGTATGATGAAGTAGTTCTCTAGGCACTGTATGATTAAGTAGTTCTCTAGGTACTGTATGATGAAGTATTTTTCTAAGCGCTCTATGATGAAGTAAAATTGGTTGGAACTGCGGTAAAGCTGTGAAAATGTAAACAATATAAAATGACACAATGTAGTGCAGCTTTACATACAGATTTACGACACAAACAGAACGTTGCGGCGATTAGCTTACATCAGCAAACAAACACATTCACAAACACAACATATAGTCAAGGAGATTTCCTGTGACTACATCAAAAGGTGACGACAAACGAGAAGAACAAAAGGATGAAAAAATAAAAGCAATGAAGAGAAAATGAGAATTGAAAAAAAAATGTTCATACTTACCTCACAGTTCCTATCTGTAAGTAACTAAGAATATCCCCGATGTATTCTCTTTATACCCAACCGACGTAGTGAGATGGAGGATGGTGGCGGGGTGGTAGGTGTTACGGTTCAGTGAGCACATAGAAAGAAGGGGGTTGGCGGAGGCAGGACGGCAGGATGGCAACTGGTCTGGTAAGGGTGTCTGAGCAATCGTTAGTACATCCACTGTCGCCATCAAGGGAACTCACTCCGACTTCTGAAATACGTCCCCAAGTCAAGACGAGAAGTCAACATCCAAATGACCGCTGTAGGGATTGAACCCGCTACCTCGGTATCAGCAGACAGGATGTTTAAGGACCAACGCTCTTATCCATTCGGTCTTGCTGACTTCATCCTTTGGGCCTTTTCCCCGGGACATTCTGGTGGTTGGGAAAACGTGCTGACGGACAGACTGACTGACACACACACAAGCAACAGAATATATTTGTAGTATGCATGTTTCCGATAAAGTCACATTGGGGGAATTTCCGAGGATTCGGGCTTCGTGTACCGTATTAAGATTCACTTTGTCTGATCTATAGGAGAAGACCGGAATGTCCCTAGTGCTGCGGTGCCGGTTTTTTTAAAACTACATCCAACGTTGGTCCACATTGACAATTCTATAAGTGCTCCGGTCTTCTAACTTAAAATACACAAATAAAATAAAAATGTGACCGTCAACATACTACATGCTGATTTGTTTATTTCGGTTGAAAGAATGTATTACGTTAATTTATTATATGTTGAGCCGGTTCCGTGGCGTAGAATTTACGGACGCAGTTCGTTATCTTGCATACCAACTTTCGAAACACAGCTGCGAGCGATTTGGCAGCAAACCGCCTTGCGTTGGTTTTTTACGAAATGGTATGGGTGCCGGTCTTTCAGAAAGCAATGACAAACTTCTGAACGTAAACTTGCAAAGAGATCACAACAGTAAAAAATGCTGGTGTTGACTGCAACGTCCTGTAAAGGATATGCAATTAATATTAATACATTATATGTTGAACATGTTTCTGTAGTACGCACGTGACGAGATACAGCGAAATATGACAAGCAAGGCAATGTGTAAATACATTGTTTGTGTCTTTATTATTGAAGTAATTATATGTCATTGTTTTTATTCCATCAAGAAACATTGAAGTGGCTATTAGAGATAATCAAATGTTTTTGTTATTTTCCTATCTGGTAAAAATTAAGCGGCAATTTAAGATAATCAAATGTCTTTGTTTATTTTGTCAGGTAGGAATGAAGCAATTATTTAAGCACATCAAATGTCTTTGTTTTTATTCTATCAAGTACCAGTGAGTTACCGTATCGGCATGGATGGTACCAGTAAGGTATCTTATCGGCATGTTACCAATGAGTACCTTATCGGCATGGATGTACAGTGAGGTATCTTATCGGAAGGTACCAGTGAGTTCCTTATCGGCCATGGTACAAGTGAGGTATCTTTTCGGCATGGTACCAGTGAGTAACTTATCGGCATGTTACGAGTGAGGTATCTTAACGGCATGGTACGAGTAAGGTATCCTATCGGCATGGTACCACTGAAGTATCTTATCGGCTTGGTACCACTGAAGTGTCTTATCGGCATGGTACCAGTGAGATATCTTATCGGCATGGTACCAGTGAGTACCTTATCGGCATGTACCAGTGACGTATCTTATCGGCATGGTACCAGTGAGTATCTTATCGGCATGTACCAGTGAGGTATCTTATCGGCATGGCACCATGTGAGTACCTTATCGAATGGTACAGTGAGTACCTTATCGGCATGTACCAATGAGGTATCTATCGGCATGGCACCATGTGAGTACCTTATAGGCATCGGTACTCAGTGAGTACCTTATCGGAATGACCAGTGAGATTACCTTATCGGCATGGTACAGTGAGTTACCTTATCGGCATGTACAGTGAGGTATCTTATCGCATGGTACAATGAGTTACATTATCGGCCATGCGTACCAGTGAGTACCTTATCGGCATGTATAATGAGGTATCTTATCGGCATGGTCCTCTGAGGTATCTTATCGGCAGGAACCATGTGGGTACCTTATCGGCATGAGTACCAGTGAAGTACCTATCGGCATGTTACCACTGAGGTATATTATCGCATGGTACCACTGAGGTATCTTATCGGCATGGTACCAGTGAAGTACCTTATCGGCATGGTACCAGTGAAGTACCTTATCGGCATGGTATATGTGAGGTTCCTGACCTGCATGGCACCTGTGAGGTACCTTATCTGCTGACACCAGTGAGGTACGTATCTAAAAAAGTCGCTTAAAAGTCGACAGGATCGACTTCATTGCATCGGGTTTTATCACATATGGCTCGGTTTCTTTCCGCAGCGCGGAAAGCGTCGCACAAAGCACGAACTCCGTAGCTCTAGCGACGACCCACAGGAGTCTCCGAAAAATTTAACTCGTGAACCGAAGGACGCGGCCCGGAATCGAACCCACAACCTTCGGAGCCCGAGCCAAACGGCTTGACCACTTCGCCACGAAGTCTCCCGAGGTACCTTATCTGCATGACACCAATGAGGTACCGTATCGCCATGGCAACCATGAGGTACCGTATCGGCATGGCAACAGTGAGGTACCTTATCGGTATGGTACCAGTGCGGTGGGTTTTTTTTTTTGTTAGATAGGTGTGTTTGTTTTTAGTCTATCATGCAACAATGAAACGGTATCTGAGATAATCAAATGTCTTTCTGTTTTATTTATCCGATAAAAATGAAGAAGTTATTTGATCCAATTAAATGTCATTTACTTCTGTTGTGTCTCCACCTTACAGTGGTAGGGGGGTTAGGGTGTCCCATGACCTCCAAGAGCTATTCCGACGGTAGCGCAGCTACTGGTAGGGTCTCCCATGTCGGACAGGTCAAGAGATAGGAACCAGCGCAAGAGACACACACCTGCTGCCTTGTAGTATACTCAAAGGCTAAGGAAAGCAAGCCAGAAAACATGCTAGTCGAAGTTGATGTACCGACCACATGAATGACGAAACAGTGAAACATAATTCACTTTGTGATGTCACATGTTTAGGTTGTTATTCGATCAGATAACAATGAAGTGATTATTTAAATTAACTGAATAATGTCCGTATTCTATAAGGTAAGAATGAAGCGTTATATGAACTAACTGAATTCTTCCTGTATTCTCTCAGGTCAGAATGAAGCGGTTATTTGACAACAACCACTGCGCCACTGATGGGCAACCACAGTCTGGCTTCTGTGAATCAGATCTGCTTGGCCAGATCATCAGTGATGGAGTAGCAGACGTCATTGTGGCCGTCCTCCAAGTGGCCTTGACCGGCATCTTTGCCTTTGGCGGCATCATCACCAACACGATCAACATCATCGTGTTCCTGAACATGGGGCTTCACGATGCAGTCAACATCAGTCTGTTTAGTCTGGCCATTGGCGACCTACTCTCGCTGGTCTGTTCACTCTGGGAGAGCATTTGTTTCAACACCTACATGGAAGACCTTGGTGCGCCCATCATCTTTTCCGAAATCGAATACGTAACAGGGTGTTGGCCTCACGTTTGTTTCGTCAGAGTCACCAGTTATATCACTGCCTTCATTACTCTGGAACGGTGTTTGTGTATCACCATTCCACTAAAAATCAAAACCATTATCACACCAATAAGAACCAAAATAATTATGGCTGCTTTGTTCTTTATTGTTACTGCCACGCATGCACCAAAATTCTACATCACGCAACTGGCCTGGAAGTTTTATCCGAATCTAAATTGTACTATGCTTGGTATATACTTCATTGAAGGCCTGGAGTGATTTGAAAGCGTTACTTTAGTAGTAAACAACATCGTTCTTCAGTGTGTAGTTTTTATGTCGGTGTTAATCTGCACGATCATTCTCATCGTCCAGCTAAACCGGAAGGCGCACTGGCGACAGCAGACGGCAAAGACAGATACAATAGATTGCACGATTTATTGCCTGGCATATTTCGCTGCATCTCGTCAGGTACATACTGCAGAAATCACATAACTTACGTGAATTAATTAGATAAATCCTTCAAACTGAAATATACACATGTTCGCACAGTAATGTCGATTGTCTACCACGGTAATTTTAAACTGACTAACATGTCTTTCTGCTTACACAAGGACGGCTTACGAAGGTTGATTAGAATAGCTTCAGCAAACTTTAACAATCGACTACTTTATGTGTTGAACAACACGCGGAAGGCACTGTCTCTTTCAACCACGTGACCACTCTCGAGCACGTGTCTCGGACCGATGAAGCCATACGTTTCCGGTGTGTCGGCCTGCCTAGGCTACCATCTTCTGTGTGTAGTATCTTGTCCAACCAATTCGGAATATGTTCCGAAACCCTGCAATGTAACTGTCGCTCAGTTCTGCCCCTCTTTAGCCTGTCACCCTTTTCTCTGAATATAGCGTCATGCAGAGGGTGCTGGTCATCTGCACTTATTTTTAAGTATGCACGAGCTCTCCAGATCTTGATCCTGTGTTCCATTGTTGGGAAGTCAAGGAGGTATCTCATTGCTACACAGCTGGTGTCTCTCGTGCAGCCCAAAATGATGCGCATGGCTTCGTTTTGTACCTTTTCAAGTCTTTCAATCTGTGTAGGGCTGACAGTGAGGATGGCCAGGGCATACTCAATGCGTGAAAGCACAAGTCCTTGGAACAGAAGTATTAGCAGTCTTTGCTCGATATTGGCAGTCGCCATGACTCGCATTGCTGACAAACCTTTTCGAGCCTTCGTTATGACATAATCGACATGATCTCTGAAGGACAGGCTACGATCAAGCCTCACGCCAAGATATGTCATTGACTGGGTTCTACTCAAACTGCTCCCATCCATTCTTACTGCCGGCAGGTCTGTTTTCACAATATGGTTGTTTAGTGAGAACCATGTAACCGTTGCCTTTGCAGGGTTGACAAGGGCATCGGCCTCAGCACACCATGAGGAAATTCGATCTAGTTCGCCCTGCATATCATTGGCAACCGCCTGTCTATCTCGACCCTGTCGATACACGAGGATGTCGTCAACGAATGACAGAGTCCTACCCCTCCCGTCCAACTGTTGTTCGGTGATCGGCACCGTATACACGTTGAATAGTACTGGTGACAGTGGTGAACCCTGCGGCAATCCTGGACATATCGTTATCGGCTCAGAAGACCAACTCCCGCATCTTAGCACCACCTTCCTTTGGAGCAGAACTGCAGCTATCCATCGTACAAGGGGAGGGTGCACTTTCAGTCTGAGGAGGGTTTGCATCAAGTGCTCGAAAGATACTCATATGCGTCCTCTAAGTCTATGGCGGCCGCACATGTCTCTTCTCTGACCTGAAATCCTTCGTAAACATCTTGAGCAAAGACCGCTGCATTCAGCCATGACTCTTTGTTGCGTCTGTATCCTCCAAGTGTGGGCGGGAAGCAGCCGAGTTTTTCCAAGTCCCAAGAAAGTCTGTGTGCGACAATATTCTCCAGTAGCTTGCCAACAGTATTCTGCATCGTAATGATTCTGTAGCCGCTTATCTTAGAATGGTCTTTGTTCGGTTTTGGCAACGGCAGCAAGTAGCTGTGTAGCCATTCTTCTTTGACCTGACCCCTCTAGATACTGGTGTTGAATTATCTGGCCAGTTCTTCCATGTCATCATCTGATATCACCAGTAGGTCACCATATCGGATGCCGTCTGGGCCTGGGGCGGTGTTAGGTGATTTCTTGAGCATCGTACGCAATATCTCAGCTGTGATTGTCCATTCTTCGTCTGTCCCGCCCCCCTCGCACAACTGAGAGAGTGTCGTTGTGGTCCTCTGTCTGGCGGGCTCGTCTTTCTGGTCAGTCTGTTCTATGTAGCGTGCAAGAAGGGCCTTACCTTTATCCGCATCCGACTTTTTCCATGCGAGGTCTGTGCCTTGAAAGTCTGGAATACCCCTACGTTGTGCAGCACCGTTCATGTTCTTGTGGAGGCGCCAGAATGTCGTAAGAGATCGCTCGGAGCACACCTTCCTGCAGAACTCGTCCCATTTCTCGGCCTTGGCCTGTCTTGGCGCAGGATTTGAATAAAGTCGTCGTCCTATCGACCTCAGTCTTCAGGTTCGCCAACTCAAACTGTGGCATGTTAGCCTTTCTGGCCTTTTGCCAGTCTTTGACAGCCTGCCTCTTTCCCAGCCATGCTTCTCGACCTCTCCATTCCACCATGGTGGCTGCAACCATCTTTCTTGTCTCCTGCGGGAGGAAGTTAGTTTCCTTCTTCTGATCTTGCTTATGGTGTCTTGACCAGTGTTGTCGTACGGCCCCGTCTTTCTTGATCAGAATGACACAAGGGTAGTGGTCACTATCGTGGTATCCCAGTGTGCCCCACCGCAACCTTGGTGCGATGGTGGGCGACACCAGAGCCAAGTCAATGATGCTGTCAGAGTCACCTGGTCGAGTGGCTATTCTAGTGACCTTCCCATCATTCAGACAGATTAGGGCAGCAGATGCCAGGGCGTCCTCCAGATTTTCTCCCTGTCTATTGGTGATGCAATTCCCCCATTGACTGCCTCTGGCATTGAAGTCCCCACAGTAGATGATATGCCTTTCATCCATATCGAACAAACTCTGCCATTGTCGCACGTCGACCTTCCCATTTCGCGCATACACGTTCACGATAACAAGCTGCACTGGTGTCATTATTCTTAATGCCTGCACTTGCAGGGCATCACTGTTCCAGGAAGACATATCGATCTCAGACACTAGTATGTTGTCGCGGACCAGAATGGCCTGTCCGAGGTGCCGCCTGTTAAAGAATCCCTGAAATCCCGCGACATTTACTGTTCCGTCGCCGAGCTGTGTTTCTTGTAAGACTACAATATCGTTTCCGTAAGTAGTTTTTCAAGAATGGGTCGGCGTTGACTAAATGATGCACAGTTCCAGTACAGTACTCGAACGTGTCCGATGCCCAATCTGTCACATTTTAACCGCTTTCTGCGTGTGCCCGCCCTCTTACCACGCCGTGTTCTTGTCGGTCGTCTGGTCGTCGTGTTAGGCTTAACTATCGCCACCGGGCGCCGATGATACGCCGAAGGGAGTCCGGGCGCGCGTGCACGAACTCCGTTGCACGGTCCGAGCTCCATTTCACCACGAAAAACACACTTAATCCATACACATTTCGGAAAAAACACGTTCCATTTAACGGGACGAAAAAATGTCCCACCATCTTGCTCAGGGGAACTCTCTCTTGCTATAGAAGTAAACAAGGATATACATCTTTGCTTTATTGACTATACAAAGGCTTTTGATAGAGTTAGACATGTCAACATGGTGGATATGCTTGCAGATCTACAAATTGATGGGAAAGACATTAGACTTATAAAAAACATATATTGGAAACAACAACCTGCAATAAGGATTGAAAATGAAGTGGGACAGTATCAGCCAATTAAAAGAGGTGTTAGGCAGGGATGTGTGATGTCTCCAGATCTTTTTTCCGATCTTTTTTTCAGAAATGTAGAGGATATAAATGGAATCAGCATTGGAGGGCGAAACATCAATAACATTAGATATGCACATGATACAGTATTAATTGCAGACAATGCGCAGGACCTGCAACAATTAGTAGATGCGGTTGTTGTACACAGTGAGCAACTGGGTTAGAATTAAATTGTAAAAAGACTCAGGTTATGGTCGTCACTAGGAAGGAAGAAGTGCCACAATGTAATATACAAGTAAATGGAAATATTCTTCAACAAGTGAATCGGTACAATTATCTTGGAACAGTCATAACATCTGATGGGAGATGCCTTGAAGAGATTAGAACAAGAATCGCCATGGCGAAAGTAGCCTTTAGCAAGATGAAAAACACTCTGACCAATAAAAAGATGTCAATTGAAACGAGAAAAAGAGTGTTGAGGGGATACATAGAGCCTGTTCTTTTGTATGGATGTGAAACTTGGACAATGAGCAGTCAAGCTGAAAAACATCTGATGGCTGCAGAAATTGGTTTCTGAGGAAAATGCAAAGAATACCATGGACAGACAGAAAAACCAATGACCAAGTACTACAGGAGACAAATGAACATCGTAAACTGATTAGAGAAATTAGACGTAGACAGTCACAATTTTTTGGACATGTTATGAGAAGAAATGGATTGAGAACTTAGTGACAACTGGCAAGATCGAAGGGAACAGACCAAGAGAGAGAGAAATACCTGGATGGCTTGGCCACATGGCATGGACGAGACAGGAACACTGAGCTGATCCAGGACACTGGTGATCGAGTGAAATGTCGAGTCATGACCGCCAACGCTTTCCGGCATGGCACATGATTGATTGATTGAAACAGATCATAAATGTCTTTTTTACTTCTTCTTTTCCACTCTCCACTTTTTGTATCCCTAATGGGCCCAAAGATGCGTCTTAAAACTTTGTTCTCAAAGGTTTGTAGCAAGGCTTCGTCTCCGTTCGTTGTACTCCAGATTTCAGAGCCATACAGCACAACTGGTCTGATCAGTGTTTTGTATATTGTGATCTTGGTGTTACGAGATAGCGCCTTTGATTTTAGTAGATGTTGTAGTGCATAGTATATCTTATTTCCAGAATTGATTCTAGTTTGTATTTCTTCCCTTATGATGTTGGAGCAGTTGAAGATTGTACCCAGGTATTTGTATGTTTCCGTTCTTTTAATGGTCATATTATCTATTTGTATGTGGCCAGAGTTTTTAGCCATTCCTTCTCTTGAAATTACCATATATTCTGTCTTATCTTGGTTGATAACCAGCCCCATCTGTTGAGCTTTATCCTTTAAGTGAGTTAATATTTCCAATGTCTTTTGTTCATTTTCCCCTATAATATCTATATCATCTGCATAACCAAGCAGCTTGGATGTTCCTCCAATATCACATTCCTCCTTTACCTTCCTAACAACTTTCTCTAGAGCCAGATTGAAGAGTAGCGGCGATAGTGTATCACCCTGTTTCAAGCCAGATGTTATTTGGGAAGGGTTCTGATTTCCTGCCTTTATATGTTACTATATTATAAGTATCTTCCATGCATAGTCTGGTCATGTTGATTAACTTCCTTGGTATTCCAAATTCCCGCATAGCATTCCATAGACTATTCCTATGGACACTATCATAAGCCTTTTTAAAATCCACAAAAATGGTATGGAGATCTCTTTTATATTCCCAAATTTTCTCGGCTATTTGTCGTAAGATATGTATCTGATCTATTGTTGATTTGTTTTGTCTAAAACCCGCCTGGTAGTCACGTAATATGTATTCTGAATATGGTTTTAGTCTATTTAGTAATACTGCGGATAGTATCTTATAGCTTATGGACAGTAGTGATATTCCTCTATAATTTTCACACTGGAACTTGTCTCCTTTCTTAAAGATAGGTATCAATAATGACTCTTTCCAGTCATGGGGTAATTCTTCAGTCCTCCAGATTTTTATTATTAGTTCGTATAGCTTTAGATGTAATGCATGGCCACCCGCCTTTATAAATTCAGCAGCAATTCCATCAGCCCCAGTTGCCTTATTGTTTTTAAGTCGTGTGATTACATATAGGATTTCTTCAAATGCAGGTTCTTCAATTTGTGGTTCACACGTTAGAACCTCTTCCTGTGGGAAAGTGTTACTTGGAGCTTCACAATTTAGTAATTCAACAAAGTATTCTTTCCATGTGTTGCACATTTCCTCATTGGTATTTATCATATTCCCATTTTTGTCTTTTAAACCATATGTGTTGTGTTGGTGCCCTCGTTTCATTGACTTCAGTTCTTTAAAAAACTTTCTGGATTCGTTTTTCTGGTGATTAGTTTCCATATCTTTGATTATATTACTCATATTTTCTCGCTTCTGCTGTCGAACTATTTTTGTAGCCTCTTTACATTCATTTCTATATTGCTCTTCCTTTTGGATGTTGTTGATGTCATTTAGCCATAGCTGTCTGGCATTCTTTTTCCTAATGACTGCTTCTTCACATTTTGGATTGAACCATCTGTTCTTTCTATGCGTGGTTAACACACCGAGACATTCTTCTGCGGTAGATTGAATTGTATTCTTGATGTTCAACCAAGTTTGGTCAACGCTTTCCTCCAACGGGTTTTGTAGAATTTCAAGTTTACATTTTATTTCATCTGCAAATTTCTCTTTGACTGTAATTTCTTGTAGTTTTTCTCTGTTATATGTTGGGTGTAACCTTTGTAGTTTAGCATAGAAAGATCTCTTAAGTTTTATTTTAAATTTTGCCCCAACGAGGAAGTGGTCGCTGTGGCACTCAGCTCCTCTATAGCTTCTAACTTGTTGTATGTTTGATACATTTTTGTTGTTAATTAAAATGTGATCTATTTGATTATAGGTTCTCTTGTCACATGATTTCCAAGTTGTTTTTGTATATCCTTACTTTGCAGTCTGGTACTGCTGATCTGCAGTCCTTTGGCTTCTGCTAGGTTGATGACTCTCCATACATTATCATTTGAAGTTGTATATAGGCTTTCCATACCGGCAACATTTTTATGAGTTTGCTCTCTACCTATTTTTGCGTTAAAGTCTCCCAGCACAATCAGGATGTCCTGTTTGGGGGTTTCTTCTATGACATCTTCCATATCATTATAAAAGTCTTACAGATAGATAGATAGATAGATAGATAGATAGATAGATAGATAGATAGATAGATAGATAGATAGATAGATAGATAGATAGATAGATAGATAGATTGATTGATAGATAGATAGATAGATAGATAGATAGATAGATAGATAGATAGATAGATAGATAGATAGATAGATAGATAGATAGATAGATAGATAGATAGATAGATAGATAGATAGATAGATAGATAGATAGATAGATAGAAATCAAATCAACTTTATTAGGGTCACAAATTGGGCGCGCAGGCCCGTCTTACATTCGGCCCTTTCAATCACTCGTCTTTCGTTCATCAAGAGCATTATACATTTACATAGGAAGAAAAATAAACATTGTGAAATGAATGTTGTAAACATAAACAAGGCTAATTACCATGTTATGAAGCCCATCTCCCACCTATCCATACATCACCCCACCCACACAACCCCACTTACCCACACACACGCGCACCAAGGGACACATAAACACCCCCACCTACCCACACACACGCACACCAAGGACACATACATACCCCACCAACCGACCCATCCCCCCCCCCCCCACACTGCCCTCACCTGATCCCCCAACCAAAACACACTCGCCACCCACAAACATTCCCCCACCAACCCACACATCCCACGCCCATCCACATCTTAACCCACACATCCTCTCCCCACCCACACCTCAAACCACCCATCCCTTAGCCACATCTCCATCGACAACATATTCCCCACCCATGCACACAATCCCCCACCAACCCACACATCGCACATTCACTCACACATCCCCAAACCATACACACACATCCCCACCAACTGACATGTCCCTACCCCCCCCCCCCACCCACACACACACCTCCCTAACCACCCATACATCCCCAATCCACACACACACACCCCACCACCCACATATACAACTTCCACCCACCCACACATGCCTTAACCTAAACCCCCACCACGCAATCCCCCACCCGCACATCACATACACCCCCTACCACGCACTATTCCCAACCCACGCACCACACACACATATATCCCTCACCAACACATCCCCACTTACACACCACACACATATCCCCCACCCAGATACCACACAATATTCCCACCCACACCCACACAGATACCCTTACCCATCCACCCCACATACCCCCACTCACACACCACAAAAATCCCCCACCCACACACACATACCTCACTCACACAATATCCCCAACCAACACACCACACACCTCTCCCCACCCACACACGCATTCCCTACCCGTCCACCAAACACACTCACTCACGCATACATCCTCCACTACGCACTCACACACCCCCACCCACCCACCCCCAACCAAACATCTCTCGATCACAATACCCCTACCCACACACATCCTCCACCCACTCACACATCCCACCCCGACACATACAACTCCCTTACCCACCTACACATCCCTAAGCCACTCACACACCCCCACCCACACATTCCCCATCCACACACACATCTCCCACCCACACACCCCCGCATACTTCAACCAACAACCACAATCCCCTACTCACCCACACATATACCCCACCCATACGCACATTCCCCGCACCCATCACACACATCCCCCACACCACACACTATCCTCCACCAATACCACCACAAACATACCCTCCACCCACACATCATTCACACATCTCCCACCAACACACCGCACACATATCTCAAACCCACACACCATACACATCTCCCCACCCGCCCTTGCATCCCCAATCCACCCAACACAATCCCCTATCCACACAAACCCGCCTCCCACACATACTTCCTCAAACCATCCACACATCTCCACCCACATAAACACACATCCCCCGCATCCGTCCCATACACATATCCTCCACCCATACACACAATCCCCCACACCCATTCCAACACCCCTACTTTCACCCCCACACATCCATCCACACATCCCACCAACACCCACAAATACCACTACCCACCAAAACCCACATACCCCAACCCATCCAAACGCATACCCCCACCCACGCACCCCCACCCACACTTATCCCCACACTCACACACATCCTCCACATACAGTCACACTTCCTCACATCTAGACACATACAAAATGTCTCACGTTAGTATTGAAACTAGTATGAAAAAACTCCCACACTTTACTCACACACATACACTGACACTTGTCATGAGCAGTCTCATAAAAATGTTAAACATGGAGAAAAATGTGTACATAAAATGTATGTGACGTAAAAATAGTGATGCTCTCTCTCTCTCTCTCTCTCTCTCTCTCTCTCTCTCTCTCTCTCTCTCTCTCTCTCTCTCTCTCTCTCTCTCTCTCTCTCTGTCTCTCTCACACACACACACACACACACACACACAACACATTCACTCTCCCGCTCATTCTTTCACTCTCACGCTCACTCGTTCTGTCCTCTCATTCACACTCACTGACTCTCTCACTCAAACTACAGTAATGAACATGAGTTTATATTATGCATGATAATCAATTGGTATTTAACTGATAATATGACAGATGAGAATACACAAACATATGGATTCGCGTGTTACATAACATGCGTGTTACATGACATGCATCTGCTCAGCTCTCTCTCTCTCTCTATTTCTCTCTCTCTCTCTCTCTCTCTCTCTCTCTCTCTCTCTCTGTATTCTTTCGTATACACACACTCACACGCATGCGCGCGCTAGCTCACACACACACACTAACACATCAACTCTCCCACTGTCTCACTCTCTAACACACAATGATAGATAGATAGATAGATAGACGGATAGACGGATAGATAGATAGATAGATAGATAGATAGATAGATAGATAGATAGATAGATAGATAGATAGATAGATAGATAGATAGATAGATAGATAGATAGATAGATAGATAGATAGATAGATAGATAGATAGATAGATAGATAGATAGATATAGTATTGGTAATTGTAGGAGTCATAAATACAGTATTGGTAAGTGTAGGAATCATAGATAGAGTACTGGTAACGGTAGGAATCATAGATACAGTATTGGTAAGTGTAGGAGTCATAGATACAGTATTGGTAATTGTAGGAGTCATAGATACAGTATTGGTAATTATTGGAGTCATAGATACAGTATTGGTAATTGTAGGAGTCATAGATTCAGTATTGGTAAGTGTAGGAGTCATAGATACAGTATTGGTAATAGTAAGAGTCATAGATACAGTATTTGTAATTATAAGAGTCATAGATACAGTATTGGTAAGTGTAGGAGTCATTGATACAGTATTGGTAAGTGTAGGGGTCATAGATACAGTATTGTTAATTGTAGGGGTCATAGATACAGTATTGTTAATTGTAGGGGTCATAGATACAGTATTGTTAATTGTAGGGGTCATAGATACAGTATTGTTAATTGTAGGGGTCATAGATACAGTATTGTTAATTGTAGGGGTCATAGATACAGTATTGTTAATTGTAGGGGTCATAGATACAGTATTGTTAATTGTAGGGGTCATAGATACAGTATTGTTAATTGTAGGGGTCATAGATACAGTATTGTTAATTGTAGGGGTCATAGATACAGTATTGTTAATTGTAGGGGTCATAGATACAGTATTGTTAATTGTAGGGGTCATAGATACAGTATTGTTAATTGTAGGGGTCATAGATACAGTATTGTTAATTGTAGGGGTCATAGATACAGTATTGTTAATTGTAGGGGTCATAGATACAGTATTGTTAATTGTAGGGGTCATAGATACAGTATTGTTAATTGTAGGGGTCATAGATACAGTATTGTTAATTGTAGGGGTCATAGATACAGTATTGTTAATTGTGAGGGTCATAGATACAGTATAGTTAATTGTAGGGGTCATAGATACAGTATTGTTAATTGTAGGGGTCATAGATACAGTATTGTTAATTGTGAGGGTCATAGATACAGTATTGTTAATTGTAGGGGTCATAGATACAGTATTGTTAATTGTAGGGGTCATAGATACAGTATTGTTAATTGTAGGGGTCATAGATACAGTATTGTTAATTGTAGGGGTCATAGATACAGTATTGTTAATTGTGAGGGTCATAGATACAGTATTGTTAATTGTAGGGGTCATAGATACAGTATTAGTAATTGTAGGGTCATAGATACAGTATTGTTAATTGTAGGAGTCATAGATACAGTATTGTTAATTGTAGGGGTCATAGATACAGTATTGTTAATTGTGAGGGTCATAGATACAGTATTGTTAATTGTAGGGGTCATAGATACAGTATTGTTAATTGTAGGAGTCATAGATACAGTATTGTTAATTGTAGGGGTCATAGATACAGTATTGTTAATTGTAGGAGTCATAGATACAGTATTGTTAATTGTAGGGGTCATAGATACAGTATTGTTAATTGTAGGAGTCATAGATACAGTATTGTTAATTGTAGGGGTCATAGATACAGTATTGTTAATTGTAGGGGTCATAGATACAGTATTGTTAATTGTAGGGGTCATAGATACAGTATTGTTAATTGTAGGAGTCATAGATACAGTATTGTTAATTGTAGGGGTCATAGATACAGTATTGTTAATTGTAGGGGTCATAGATACAGTATTGTTAATTGTAGGGGTCATAGATACAGTATTGTTAATTGTAGGAGTCATAGATACAGTATTGTTAATTGTAGGGGTCATAGATACAGTATTGTTAATTGTAGGGGTCATAGATACAGTATTGTTAATTGTAGGAGTCATAGATACAGTATTGTTAATTGTAGGGGTCATAGATACAGTATTGTTAATTGTAGGGGTCATAGATACAGTATTGTTAATTGTAGGAGGTCATAGATACAGTATTGGTAATTGTAGGAGTCATAGATACAGTAGTGGTAATTGTAGGAGTCATAGATACAGTTGTGGTAATTGTAGAAGTCATAGATACAGTAGTGGTAATTGTAGGAGTCATAGATTTTCATTGGCACCTTGCCGTCTTGACAGACGATAGTTTGTGCTTTAAAAAGGCATAATAACTTTTAACTATGGCGGTAGCGAGTGTGACTGATAAGGCCAATTTGCGCTGTAAATGTCCGTTCACAGTGGGTGCATGTGAACACGTGGTCATTTCCACCATCATGCACCATCTTACGTCTCAAACGCTTGGTGTGTGACTTTTCTGCAATAATTTTCTCCTTTGACTTTATTCCATTTCTGATATTTGCCCTCCATGCAATAAGTTCAGCGGCGACTTGCTCCCAATGTGCATTATCAATGCCTGTATCAATCATGTCCCGCTTACACACATCTTTGTATCGTAGTAGAGGCCGACCCTGAGATCTCTTACCCATCTGTAATTCACCAAAAAAGATATCCTTTGGTATTCTACCATCATCCATCCTCCTAAGATGTCCTATCCATCTAAGTCTACGAAGACTAAGCATGGAATAAACTGTCACACAACCTGATCTTTCCAATACTTCAGTATTTGTGATTTTGTCTTGCCACTTAATACCAAGAATTCTTCGCAGACACCGCATATGAAAGCTGTTTAAGTTGTTCTCTTGGTAGGAGTAAGTTGTCCAGGTTTCACTGCCATAGAGAAGAGTACTAAGGACACAGGCTTGATACACAAGGACTTTTGTTTTGGCAGTAAGCTTCCTGTTCTCCCAGACTCTTTTTCTTAACCTGTTCATTGTTGTTGCTGCCTTACCAATCCGGATGTTGATTTCCTGATCTAGGGATAATTTGCTATTTACCACTGATCCTAGATATGTAAAATGGTCTACTATCTCTAGTTCGGCGTCGTCAATAAAGATTGATGGTACCCCATGTGCACCTTGTGACATAATCTGTGTCTTCTTTTTGCTAATTGTTAAACCAAATTCAGAACAAGCATTGGAGAATGCAGATAGTAGACATTGCAATTCTTCCTCAGAGTGGGTCGTAACTGCAGCATCATCTGCAAAAAGCAACTCTCTGATCAGTACCCTCCTAATTTTGGTCTTAGCCTTCAATCTCTGAGCATTGTAGAGGCCACCATCTGAGCGTGAGTGAATGTATATACCACCATCCTGATCATGAAATGCATATTTCAGTAGAAGTGAAAAGTATATTCCAAAGAGGGTGGGAGCTAGTACACAACCTTGCTTAACTCCACTCTTGATTTCAAATTCTTCAGAAGTTGCACCATCAAACTTGATTATACCCTTCATGCCTGTGTGGAACGATTCCACAATGGACAGAAGAGTTGGTGGGCAGCCAATCTTCTTTAGTGCCTTGAACAGACCCTCACGACTGACCAAATCAAATGCCTTTGTGAGGTCGATGAAGGCAATAAACAGTGGTTGATTCTGTTCACGGCATTTTTCTTGCATTTGTCGCAATGAGAATATCATATCAGTGGTAGACCGGTTCTGTCGAAAGCCACACTGTGATTCGGGGTAGACTTGATCTCCTAGGACTTGAAGTCTGCGCAGAACAATTCTGGCAAATACTTTTCCAACAATACACAGAAGTGAGATACCCCTATAGTTGTTGCAGTCGCTCCGATCGCCCTTGTTCTTGTACAGTGTTATGATGCTCGAATCTTTGAAATCATGTGGGACTTGTCCTTCACGCCAGCATAGCTCTATTAGCTTGTGGATCTGTATAGTGAGTGTGTCTTGCCCACTCCTGATAACCTCTATTGGAATTCCATCCTTACCTGGAGCCTTGCCAGATGCAAGTTCATTTATAGCACACTTAACTTCTGTTATGGTGGGAAGTGTGTCCAGGTGGTCAAGAGTTGGCAGAGCCTCTATGGCGTTGAGGGCATCATCCGCTAGCTTGGTCTCACTTGAGTACAGCTCTAAATAGTGCTCTACCCATCTGTCCCTCTGCTGTTTCTTATCAGTGATGATTTCTCCAGTCAAGGTTTTCAATGGTGCACTTCTTTTGATCACTGGACCGCAGGCTTTCTTTATTCCTTCATACATGCTTCTTATGTCTCCCTTATCACTTGCGATTTGAATGGACTCACATAACTTGATCCAATAATCATTTGCACACTGCCTGGCAGCCTTTTGCACATCCTTCCTAGCTTGCCTAAGCTCACTCAGAGTGTTATGCGTTGGTCTTTCCTTGTTTCTTAAGAGAGCTTTCTTCTTCTTATCAATCAAGGGCTGCAGAGTCTCGCTGTTGGCCGCAAACCAGTCCAGCCTCTTATGATCCACAGTGCCGTAAACCCCTACGGCAGTTTTATAAAGAGTTTCCTTAATTTGACCCCACTTTTCATTTACTGTACAATTTTCTGGTGTATCAGTGAAAGCGTCTTCAAGTTGCTGTTGAAACTGAAAGCACTTTTCAGGATCATGAGTGTTAATAATATTAATCCTGAGGCTAGATTTGTGTTTAGCTGTGTAGATTCTCTTTGGTCTCAGTCTAACCCTTGCAACAACCAAAGAATGATCCGTATCACAGTCAGCACTGTGGTAACTACGAGTCAATGATATATGGTTCAGATGTTGTCTCCGTGTGATGATGAAGTCCAGCTGGTGCCAATGGCCGGATCTTGGATGTTTCCATGTGACCTTATGCATCTCTTTTGTTTTAAAAAAGGAGTTTGTAATACATAGGTCATTACTGGTGCAATGCTCCAGCAGCCTTTGCCCATTTTCATTCATGCGACCGATGTTGTATTTTCCAAGGCACACTGGCCATGAACTCGAGTCCTTGCCCACACGAGCATTGAAATCACCGAGCATATAAATGTAGTCAGATTTTGGAACTGCCTTGATCACGGAGTCTAACTCCTCATAGAACGAATCCTTCACATCATCAGAGGAATCGAGTGTCGGTGCATATGCAGTAATAATGGTGGCAAACCCACAAGAGGTTGCCAAGCGCAGGGATAATAGTCTTTCATTTCCTCCTGCTGGAATTTCAATCATTCCCAGTAGCGAATTCTTCACTGCAAAGCCCACACCATGTTGCCTTTTTTCTGCCTGCCCTCTACCCTTCCAGAAAAAGGTGTAGTTGTTTTCCCTGAGTGACCCTTCCTCAGCAAGGCGAGTCTCCTGCAGGCCAGCAATATCAATGTTTAGACAATTGAGTTCGGCATCAATCACAGCCGTTTTTCTCACATCGTCAATATTGGTCAAGTCAGTGGAAAATCCTGGACACATGGTTCTCACGTTCCAGGTTGCAAGCCGTAGCTTGAGGTTTCTATTTTTATTTTTGTTTGTACCTGGTGCATTGGTTTTACAGCCTGCGATTCAGATTTTGTCCTAGCCCCAAGCACCCATTTGAAGCAGGCAGGCTGTGGCGGATCAGCACCCAATTGGCTGGGGGCTGCCCAGCTTGAGGCGGGCGGTAGCTGATCAGTGACACCTATAGGTGTCTCCCACCGTCAGAGGCAACGCGTGGCGCCCCATGTCTACGCCAACTGACAAGGACTTATAACCCGTAACAGTTGCCTCTCGCTTTGATTCCGAGACCAGTTAAGACCAGGGATGGAGTTATTGCCTCTCCATAGCACAAAGCCTGGGCTAAAATATAGAGATCATGTGTTGCCCATGCAGCATGATCCCTCTCTCGGCCTGCCTAGTTTACTCCAGAGGAAAGGTAACACCCCTACATCTGGAACAAGACAAGCTGCAGAAGCTGCCGGATCAGCAAAGCAATGCTCTAACTGTCCGCCTGTCGGAGCTTCGATCCTAGACCAGTCGCCAATCAAGGCTTAGGGCCTGGTCTGCCCTGCCATGACATTTTGTCTTTAGCTTGCATTTCCTCGCACCAGGGTAAGGCTTGTACCCTCCCAATTGCGCTCTTCCGCCCGAAGCCGTTGGCACAATGTGGGGTGTCGGGTTTGGTAAGCGCCGCCCAACATTCAGCGCTAACAGAAACCAGGTAGTACCGTCTACTGTTATACGGTAGCTCAGTCATATCTGACTAAGACCTGACACCAAGGAGTCATAGATACAGCATTGGTAATTGTAGGAGTCATAGATACAGTATTGGTAATTGTAGCAGTCATAGATACAGTAGCGGTAATTGTAGGAGTCATAGATACAGTAGTGGTAATTGTAGGAGTCATAGATACAGTAGTGGTAATTGTAGGAGTCATAGATACAGTAGTGGTAATTGTAGGAGTCATAGATACAGTAGTGGTAATTGTAGGAGTCATAGATACAGTATTTGTAATTGTAGGAGTCATAGATACAGTAATGGTAATTGTAGGAGTCATAGATACAGTAGTGGTAATTGTAGGAGTCATAGATACAGTTGTGGTAATTGTAAGAGTCATAGATACAGTATTGGTAAGTGTAAGAGTCATAGATACAGTATTGGTAATTGTAGGAGTCATAGATACAGTATTGGTAATTGTAGGAGTCATAGATACAGTATTGGTAATGGTAAGAGTCATAGATACAGTATTGGTAATTGTAGGAGTCATAGATACAGTATTGGTAATGGTAAGAGTCATAGATACAGTATTGGTAATTGTAGGAGTCTTAGATACAGTATTGGTAATTGTAGGAGTCATAGATACAGTATTTGTAATTGTAAGAGTCATAGCTACAGTATTTGTAATTGTAAGAGTCATAGATACAGTATTGGTAAGT
The DNA here is from genome assembly GCA_014155875.1 of Cepaea nemoralis. Lineage (NCBI taxonomy): Eukaryota > Metazoa > Mollusca > Gastropoda > Stylommatophora > Helicidae > Cepaea > Cepaea nemoralis. The sequence goes on along the minus strand of JACEFZ010027628.1, from coordinate 179,336 downwards.
GTAGGAGTCATAGATACAGTATTGGTAAGTGTAGGAGTCATAGATACAGTATTGGTAATTGTAGGAGTCATAGAGGCATTAGAGGCAGTAGTGGTACTTGCGCTCCGTGGCGACGGATCCGCGGACGCAGTTCGTTATTCCGCACACCGCGTTCGGAACACAGCTGCGGGCGATTTGGAAGCAGACCGCCTTGCGTTGGTTTAATTTATGAAAATGGTATGAGTGCTCGTCGTTCAGAAAGCACTGAACTGCCAGACTTTTGAACGTAAACTTACTAAGAGATCACAACAACCAAAATACTGGAGTTGACAGCAACGTACTGTAAAGAATATGCAACTAACTTTTCTTTCCTTTTTTAACACGTACATTGCACTGTGGTATTTCTTTCTTCTTAGAGACGACCAAAATCTCTGTCTTCTTACAATTGTATAGCTTTGTACTCAAGTGTAGTCCGTAAAGTGCGACTACTTCTAGTGCACTTGATTTATGTGTGTGTGCGTGTGTGTGTGTGTGTGTGTGTGTGTGTGTGTGTGTGTGTGTGTGTGTGTGTGTGTGTGTGAATTATTGTTCCTTGTTCATTGTGTCTTAATCTCGTTGAAACATACAATATCATCATCAAGTGCCCTGCCAGCTGGCGTAGGTGTTCATGTCTCTTCACATATCTCGGTCTATGGTGTTCTGGATCAACTCTGCTGATGATAATCCTCCATGCCACCATCTCATTCCATCCAGCATCATTTCTCTTAGTCGGCCCCTGCCTCTCTTCCCCTTGAATGTTCCAGTTTTCACGATGTTGAATCTCCAATGCCTCTATTCCTATCACATGACCAATGAAAGCTGTTTGTCTCTTTCTTATTGATGTATATAATGTTATGTATGGTAATTTTAAATACCTAGGGGCGTTTATAACATCAGATGGAAGTTGCACAACAGAGATTAAGAGTAGAATAGGGAAATCAAAAGTCTTATTTCAGAAAATGAAGAGTATCTTATGCAACAATTCATTATCACTGAATGTAAGAAAGAGTGCTGAAATGCTATAGAGAACCAGTTTTGCTGTGTGGGATTGAATCTTCGAATGTCCTTCCATCTATCATGTGCCATGCCGGTAAGCGTGGGCGGTCATGTTTTGCCATCTCACTCGATCACCAGAGTCGTGGATCAGCTCCGTGTTTCTGTCTCGACCATGCCACGAGGCCAAGCCATTCAAATATTTGATTCTAGGTTTTCCCCTTGGTCTGTTCCCTTCGATCTTGCCAGTTGTCACCAAGTTCTCCAATTCATTTCTTCTCATAACATGCCCAAAAATTTTGACTGTCTACGTCTAATGTCTCTAATCAGTTTACGATCTTCATTTGTTTCTTGAAGGACTTGTTCATTGGTCTTTCTGGCTATCCATGGTAATCTTTGCATTTTCCTTAGAAACCACATTTCTACAGCCATCAGATGTTTTTCAGCTTGACTGCTCATTGTCCAAGCTTCACATCCATATAAAAGTGCAGGTTCTATGTGGCACCTCAACACTCTTTTTCTCGTTTCAATTGACATCTTTTTATTGGTCAGTATGTTTTTCATCTTGCTAAAGGCTACTTTTGCCATGGCGATTCTTGTTCTAATCTCTTCAAGGTATCTCCCATCAGATGTTATTACTGTTCCGAGATAATTGTACCTTGGAATGTAAGTGAACAAATTAAAACGAAATTAGAAGCAATAGAGAGTCCAAAGAATTCGCAACATTTGTCTTATGTCTCATCTCCGTTGTTTCGAAGGTATTTCTAATTTGTTCATTTGCATTCCAAGATTCACTGCCATACAGCAAATCAGGCACTTCAGCACAATTCTTTTTACATTCAAGGATAGTGACGCACATATCTACACATAATCGCACTTCTAGTAAACACAAGCGCAACACATCTGGGTACATGGGGTGGGTTGGAGAAATGTTGGAGTTTACGAAGTAAACAATGTAGGCAAATCAAACACAACTTTACCACATAAACGTTCCTGTTATCCGCTCTGATGAAGCTGTGCAGCTTTGGGTAGTTGCTATTCTCATTCTCGTTAAGGTTTCTTTAGTTAGGCTTTAAGGGAGTTTTAGAAAAGGTGGCCAACCCATTATTCCAATGACTTCAATCTGTTGTTAATCTGGAAGGATCAGGTAGGATGTGCTTGTATTATTCGTTTATTTGTTGTTCTGTACTCGGATTATTTTTACATTTACTGTGTAGAAACTAAAGTCACGCTGTTTTGTTGCAGTTGGTAAAAAAAAAAATTTGTCACGCTTTCTGTTAGCGCTGAATGTCCACACACTACATTTTGACAACGGCTTCGGGTGGATGGTCGCAATTAGAAGGGTACAAACCTTATCCCGGTGCGAGGAGACGCAACCTAAATAATAAATGTCGTGGCAGGACAGACCAGGCACTAAACCTTAGCCGGCAACTAGTCTAGAATAGAAGCTCCGGTAGTTAAAGCAATTTTTTTTCTTTTTTGCTGATCCGATAGATTCTGCAGCTTGGCTAGTAACAGATTTATTGGCGTTGCCTTTTTCCTGGAGTAACCTAGGCAGACCGAGAGAGTGGTCATGCTGCATGGGCAACACATGGTCTCTACAACTCAGCCCAGGCTTTGTGCTATGGGGAGGTTATTATGCGTTTTTCTTAATTGTTTTGAAGCTCAATGTAACATACTCTCGTATGCCCAGACAAGGTGCCAGTCCATTAAACACTGAAGCAAAGTGACACTGTTTAATATCGATGTTTGTGTTTGTTGCTGTTTTAATCATTATGATGATGATGATGATGATGATGATGATGATGGTGATGATGATGATGATGATTATTATTATTATTATTATTAATATTATTATTATTATTATTATTATTATTATTATTACTTTTGCTCTTCCATCCATTTCCAACAACATGACCTTCAGTGATTTGGTCCAACACCACATAAATCTCCATTTGCTACGACTCTGATGTATGCGAAATGTCCATTATGTAGCGGTGATTTAAGTTACAAATATACGTTATTTTGTATAGTTAAACTTAATTGTATGCCAGACCAGAAATGGCTGAGCTACCGTACGACAGTAGACGGCACTACTTGCTTTCTGTTAGCCACAAATGTCAAGTGGAGCTTACAAAACCCTACACTCCACATAATGCCAACGGCTTCGGACGAAGGGTAAAAGCCTTATATTGGTGAGAAGATCTGCAACCTAAAGTTTAAATATCGTGGCAGAGCAGACCAGGCCCTAAGCTTTGGTTGGCAACTGATCTACGATGGAAGCTCCGATAGACAGGCAGTTAGAGCGTAGCTTTGCTAATCCGGCAACTTCTGCGGCTTGTCTTGTTCCAGATTTATCGGTGTTATCTTTCCCCTGGAGTAAACTAGGAAGGCCGAGAGAGGGATTATTCTGAATGGGCAACACATGATCTCCACAGTTCAGCCCAGGCTTTGTGCTATTTTTAAGCAAGACGGCAAGGTGCCAGTAGTATAGTAGTAGTAGTAGTAGTAGTAGTAGTAGTAGTAGTAGTAGTAGTAGTAGTAGTAGTAGTAGTAGTAGCAGTAGTAGTAGTAATAGTAGTAGTAGTAGTAGTAGTAGTAGTAGTAGTAGTAGTAGTAGTAGTAGTAGTAGCTGTTGTAATTGTAGTAGTAGTAGTAGTAGTAGTAGTAGTAGTACTAGTAGTAGTAGTGGTCGTAGTGCTAGTGGCAGTGGCAGTGGTAGTGGTAGTAAAATTTATTTCACTATTACAATTACTGTATCTGCAAATAATGAAAAACAATAATAAGTATTAATATTTCTACTACTATCATCATCATAATTATCTGTATAACCATTACCATCACCACCATTATCATTAGCATCATCATCATTATCATCATCATCCATATTAAACTGTACTCCTTCTCTCATCTACACCTACACATTGTATTTAGCCCAGTGGTACACTATCAGCAGCTGCAGTAGGGCCACAAGGATGATGATGATGATGATGATGACGTCGATAAAATCCGCTGTCTTGGTGACGTTCCTCACACTTGCCATACTTACTCAAGGTGAGAATGCTCTCTCGTTTACACACTGTGCGCCACATAAGGTGGCGTATAGCTGATGATTTCGTTCTAATCCTGTGGGTTTTTTTTATTCTGTTATAGTTTTCCAGACTAGAAGTTTGCAAATCCTTTACAGGACGTCGCAGTCAACACCAGCATTTTTTGCTGTTGTGATCTCTTAGCATGTTTACGTTCAGTAGTTTGCCATTGCTTTCTGAACGACCCGCGCCCATACCATTTCGTAAACAACCAACGCAAGGCGGTCTGCTGCCAAATCGCCCGCAGCTGTATTTCGAACGCGGGAATGCGGGATGTCGAACTGCGTCCGAAACACATTCGCCACGGAGCCAGTTGTCCAGGTAATTACATAAAAGACCCGTTTGACATATCTTAAAGTGCATTTGGAATAACACGGAATAACACAGGGAATATTACAGAGAATAACAGGGAATAACAGAGGGGCTAACGAGTCCATGGGAAACTTGATATATGAAACCCATAAACGGACACTCTACCGTTATGTATAATTTAACTCGACATCGCAAGGAACAAGAGGAACAATATGAGATGAGATGGGATGAGATCATACTAGATGAGATGGTAAGAGATAAGATTAGATTGGGCGGGATGGGGTGAGATGAGATGAGAGGGAATGCGATGCGATGAGATGAGATGGGGTGGGATGGGATGGAATGAAATTAGATGAGATGGGATGAGATGGGATAATGAAGGCGCATTGGGCATATGGTGTTGGATCATCTGTTCATAGACCAATGGGCACTCGGGGTGGGGGGGGGGGGGGGGGGGGGTTGGGGCTGGGTCAGTATCAGCTTGGAGATCCCAGGTCCATTTAAAAAATAAAAAATTAAAATCCGTCTTTTAAAGAAAACGAAAATTGTTGTGTGTCCTTTGCAAGACGTTGCAATCCAGCCCATGTTGAATCGCAAGGCAATTTTACGTTCAGCTCATTAATTCATTCATTCATTCATTCATTCATTCAGTAGCACGTCCTTTGCAGAACCTCGCTTCTGTAACAACTTTCCGGAAAACTTCTCAATATAAGCAAGATTTCCCACATCCTATATACCCTTCTGGAGATCATCCACCACATCCTGCACCCATCTTCTTTCTGGCCTCCCTCTTCCTCTCTTCCCAGACATATACTCTTCCATTATTGTTCTCTCCAAACTTTCGTGACGTTTTAAGTGATCAAGATATTTCAATTTCCTTTGTTTTATCGTCTTTATTAGGCAACCTTTTTCCATGTTCAGCTCTTGAAGTATGGATGCATTTGTTCTTTTCTGTAGTTCGGTTCAGTAGTTTAAGAAAACACAGCCCGCAGCGACAAGCTGTGGTTTTGCTAGGAGCATGGCGCTCTGTAGGCCTGAGTGCCTGGAGGATTAGGTGGCCTGTGTTTATCTCCCACAGTGGAGGTCAGCGTGGCCAAATTAATAAGAGCGCTCTTTCTTAAACATCCGGTGCACTGATGTGAAGGTAGCACACCCTTATACCAGTCAGTTGGACTAACATGTTGGGCTCTGGTTCTTGACGTGAGGACGTAACTTACAACTACCTTTGAATTCGGAGTGGCTTTGTCTGATAGTGAGGGACACTTTAATTGAACGTTCTATAGAAGTAAATAAAGATCGATATCTTTGTTTTATTGACTACACACAGGCTTTCGATAAAGTGAGACATGTCGACATGATAAGGATGCTTGAAGATCTACAAATGCATGGAAAAGACCTTAGACTTGTAAAAAAAAAAACATATATTAGAAACAACAAGCTGCCATCAGAATTGATATTGAAGTAGGTCAATATCAGCCTATTAAGAGAGGTGTGAGAATGAGATGTGTAATGTCTCCAGATTTTTTTTCCCCCTGTACAGTGAAAATATTTTCAGAAATATAGAAGATGTGGAAGGAATCAACATTGGGGGAAGATACATCAATAACATTAGAAATGCAGATGATACAGTCTTGATTGCAGACAAGGAACAGGACGTGCAACATTTAGTAGATGCGGTTGTTGCACACAGTGAACAACTAGGGTTAGATCTGAATATTAAGAAGTTATGGTCGCCACTGGGAAGAAGGAAATACCACAATGTAATATACAAGTAAATGGGCATATTCTTAAAGACGTTGGTGCAGGAGAGCCTGGCGTATAATGACACAACATCTAGCTTAAGAATGGAGGTGGAGGCGGTCAGTCAGCTTTCCGCTGGATAGAAAACACGATACATACACATATTGTGATTGTAACTGACTCAGAAAGCATGCTGAGGAAGGTGAGAATAGGCAGGCTTCGTGCAGAGTGGCTTGCTTCACTTCGGAGGTCACGGGTAGCAAGCATCACCTGGATCTTTTCTCCGGGGCATGCCGGTGTGCTGGGGAATGAACAGGCGGACAAATTGGCTGGCTCGGCAAAACTTGGTAGAGTATTGATGCATGACAAGGCAGACGTGGTTACGGTCTTGTGGGAGCACGTGCACACCTCGGAGGAGCAAATGGATTACCATAGTCTGGTAAGAATGAGACAGCGAGGTGTGACGAGGGGATCTGGCCTACGCTCGACGCTCAGAGGAAAGGCGAGACGGACATATAATCAGATTGCTACTGGAACTATTAGTGTTGGAACTCTTCGCTGGCTGCTGAGGATGGGGACGGAGCGCTTATGAGAATGTCCCGAATGCTGTGATGTCGGTTCCTAAATCAATCAATCAATCATTCAATTCTTAAGCAAGTGAATCGATACAGTTATCCCGGCACAGTCATAATATGTGATGGGAGATGCCTTGAAAAATTAGAACAAGAATTGTCATTGCGAAGGTAGCCTTTTGCAAGATGAAACACATACTGACCAACAAAAAATATCAACTGAAACGAGAAAAAGGGTGCTGTAGTGCTACATAGAACCTATACTTTTATATGGATGTGAAGCGTGGACAATGAGTAGACAAGCTGAAAAACATCTGATGGCTGTAGGAAATGTGGTTTCTGAGGAAAATGCAAAGAATACTATGGACAGATAGAAAAACCAATGAACAAGTCCTTCAAGAAACACATGAAGATCGTAAACTGATTAGAGTCATTAGACGTAGACAGTCAAAATCTTTTGGGCATGTTATGAGAAGAAATGACTTGGAGAACTTGGTGACAACTGGCAAGATCGAAGGAAAGAGACCAAGGAGAAGACCGAGAAGTAAATACCTGGATGGCTTGCCACGTGGCATGGTCGAGACAGGAACACTGAGCTGATCCACGACTCTGGTGATCGAGTGAGATGGCAGAACATGACCGCCCACGCTTACCGGCATGGCACATGATGGATGGATGGAGCGACACTGGTAATAGGAAAAGCTCATTCCCACGAAAAATCACCCCAGTGCACTAGACGTTGTAGTGCGTGTATGGACTACGCTTGAGTTCAAAGCGAGCCAATGGAAAAATAAAACATAAATAAATAAATAAATAAACACGGAAGCAAAATCACCAGTAGCTGTCGGCAAGTCCAGGAATCGAACCTTCATCTGACTTATCACATGCCCTTGTTAGAGCAACCGCCCAACCGTTACTCTACTTTAAAATTCTGACGATATCACCCATCTAATGCAGACTTGTCTATAACGATTTACGTCTTGCATCATCATCATCATCATCATCATCATCATCATTCAGAGCATTGTCGGCTGTCGAGAGCGATCATGAGTCTCCACAAATTGCTATCTACGACGGTATTGATAAACTCATGTGATGACTCTCTTCCGTGCAATGACACAAGACTATCAGGAATCTTCTCACACTGTCTTCCTCTTTCTCTTTTTCTGCAAACATTTTCGGTTGTGACAATATGTTCCAGTTTTGTGTCTTGTCATAACGTGGTGAAAAAATCTATGACGTTTCTTGCTGATGTTTTTGATAAGCTGTCTTTGCGACTCAGTTTCCCTTAACACGACCAGATTGCTCATTTTGTCTGTCTAATTAATTTTCAGCCAGTCTCCCTGGTCTAGGAGTTACACGACTTTCTCCGTAATCCCGTATACTCTCGTGAGTAATGTGACGTTGCGCGAGAATTGGTAACGGTTCTTTCCGCGTCGGTAACTTATGGGGTATGTGAGCCGGTCTCTCAGAAAGCAATGGCAAACTACTCAGCGTAATCTTGCCAAGAAATCAACAATTAGCTGAAAGATGCTGATGTTGACAGCGGTGTCCTGTGAAGGATAAACGATTTTTAAAAAAAAAAAAATAATAATTTTCATCATTCTTCTATAAAACCACATCTCCTTGGCCTCCATGAATATTTTTCTCTAATCAGTGTACGTGCCCAAGCCATGCAGGTATTTACTTCGCTGCCTTCCCCTTGCTTTCTTCTCCTCGATCTTGCCTGTTGTCACCAAGTTCTCCAATTTATGTCTTCTCATAACGTGCCCACAAAACTGACTTTCTACGTCTAATTTCTCTAATCGGTTTACGGTTTTAATTTGGTTTTTTTTACGACTTAGTCATTGGGTTTTCTGTCTGTCCATTTTATTCTTTGCAATGATGATACCCCAACAGATAACTAAGTAACTAATATGTAAATGTGTTTTTGCAGTTTCTGAAGGCGGCGTTTGTGTCAAGCCAGATCCGTTGGTCAGGAGAATCACAGAGAAAGATGGGGCCGGTATGTGCTTAATGTTTGTGATGTTATTGTTAGTTGTATGTCACGTACAGTACGTCACAGTCAACCCCAGCTATTGCTGGCGTTTTGTGATTTACTTGGCAAATTTTACATTTAATAGTTTGCTGTGAATCTTGGGATGTAAATGAACAAATTAGGAAGAGATTGGGAGCGACAGAGATGTGGTTCCTGAGACGAATGTTGCGAATTCCTTGAACTGCCAAAGTAACTAACAACGACTGCCTGAAAGAGACTAATGAAACTAGAACATTATATACAACAATAAGAAAGAGGCAAACAGCTTTTTTTTGGTCATGTGATGAGAAGAAAGACATGGAGAAAGCCATGACAACGGAAAAGATCGAGAGGAAGAGAGGCAGACCAAGAGACATGATGCTGCATAGATTGAGACGATGGCATGGAGGAATATCAGCAACAGAGTTGATCCAGAAAACCAAAGACGGAGATCTGTGGAGAGCCATGAACGCTTAGGCCAGCCGGCACGGCACTTGATGATGATTAGTTTCCTATTTCATTCTGAACACCCCACACACCAGTCATGGAAATCAACGCATGATGGTCTGCTTACAAATCGCCCGCCGGTGATTGTGAACCCTGGACTGCGAATGTCGGGAACTTGGGAAACGTGTTCACCCCCGCTAAGCCACAGCCCCAGCTGTGTGTGATGTCATTTATCATGTGCCATGCCGATAAACGTGAGCGGTCATTTTCGCCATCTCACTCGATCACCAGAGTCGTGGATCATCTAATCGTTTTTGTCTCGACCATGCCATGTGGTCAAGCCATCCAGGTATTTACTTATCTGCCTTCCCATTGTTCTCTTCCCCCCAATCTAGCCAGTTGTCACCAAATTCTCCAATTTATTTTTTCTCATAAAGTGACCAAAAAATGTTGACTGTCTGCGTCTAATTTCTCTAATGAGTTTACTATTTTCGTATGTTTCTTGTAGGACTTGGTCATTGGTTTTTCTGACTGTCTTTTGCATTGTGTTATTATTATTATTATTATTATTATTATTATTATTATTATTATTATTATTATTATTATTATTATTATTATTATTATTATTATTATTATTTTATCATCATTATTTTTATTATTATTATTATTTTATTTTATTTTTTATTATTTTATTTTTATATTATTATTATTTTTATTTTAAGTTGCAAATCCTTTTTACTGCCGTTGTTGATGTCTTGGCAAGTTTCACGGTTCAGTAGTTTGCCATTGCTTTCTAAACGACCGGCTCCCATACCAACACTTTAAAATAAGCCCGACACTGTCTGCTGCCATTGTGATGTACTGTCCTTATATTTGCCATTTGGTACGTTGGTAGAATGACAGTCAAACTGACAGGCAATCAAGCAAGCAGACAGACAGACAGACAGACAGACAGACAGACAGGCAGGCAGACAGGCAGGCAGGCAGGCAGACAGGCAGGCAGGCAGGCAGACAAGGAGACGGACATTGGGACAGATAACCAGAAAAACAAACAAATTTGTCAGGCAGACAGGCGGACAGACATAGAAATTAAGAATCAGACAAGTAGGCGTAGATACAGAAAGTTAAAGTTAGTTGCATATCTTTACAATATAAAATGACACAAAGTAGTGCAGCTTTACATAACAGAATTATGACACATACAGGACGTTGCGGCGATTAGCCTTCATCAGCAAACAAACACATTCACAAAACACAACATATAGTCAAGGAGATCTCCGGTTATTACATCAAAACGTGACGACAGGACGAGAAGAACAAAAAGATGAAGAGAAAATGAAAACTGGACAAAATGTTCATACTTACGTCAGAATTCCGAGCTGTGTTTTTATGCATATCTTTTACAGTAGGCCGCAGTCAACATCAGAATGTTTTGCTGTTGTGATATCTTGGCATGTTTACGTTCAGTAGTTCGCAGATAGAGAGAAAGACAAATAGTCAAACGTAGAGACAAACATGACAGATAGACAGACAGGGAGAGAGAAAGAGAGATAAAGACAGATAGGAAGACAGTTAAACAAACTTGATAGATAGACAGCAGGACAGAACGAACGAACGAACGAACGAACGAAAATCTTTATTTTCAAAGGGTTAAGAATTGGGCACGCAGGCTCCGTCTGACATTCTGCCCTTCTTTCTATTTCCTCTCATACTATTCTTTCATTCAACATCTCTTTGAAGCAATTCTTTAACAACAAAAGAACAATAAGCATTAAAACGCATGAAAATAATCAATAATACATGACTCATTGAGGCAATGTTTAACATGGGCATCATAAATAGCCCAAGGTGGGTGTAACGTGCCACACATATGGGAATGGTTTTTTGTTTTTTTTTCTGGCTAGTTGTCGTTCGAGATAATTTACCATTATTATTGTCTTTGTTGCTGTTTTTTTTTTTTTTAAGGGGGCATGTAGTCTGTCCTAAGGTAGTGTTCAAACAGGTTGCGACTGTATGTATAATGATTGGTGGTGTCTTTGATTTCTTGTGGAAGATTATTCCACAACTGAGTGGCAGAGTATGCTAAACTTGTTTTATATAAGTCTATCCTAGGTTAGATAAAGAATCAGACAGGAAGATGACTCAGATACAGAGGGAAAGACACATAGTCCGACATACAGACAAACACGACATACATAAAGTGAGACAGAGTTAAGGACGGACAGCCAAACCAACACATTTAACAAACAGACATATAAAGAGTCAGACATACGAGAGGACACAGAGGCAGACAGAAGACAAACATGACAAACAGACAGACAGTGAGACATAGATATGGACAAAAAGCAAAAAAAAAAAACTTGTCAGACACTCAGGCAGATAAAGAAATCAGACAGACAAGTAAGTACAGAGAGAAAGTTAGTTAGTTAGTTAGTTAGTTAGTTAGTTAGTTAGTTAGTTAGTTAGTTAGTTAGCTAGTTAGCTAGTTAGTCAGTCAGTCAGTCAGTCAGTCAATCAGTCAGTCAGTCAGTCAGTCAGTCAGTTAGTTAGTTAGTTAGTTAGTTAATTAGTTAGTTAGTTAGTTAATTAGTTAGTTAGTTAGTTAGTTAGTTAGTTAGTTAGTTAGTTAGTTAGTTAGTTAGTTAGTTAGTTAGTTAGTTAGTTAGTTAGTTAGTCGGTCGACAGATCATCCTCATTGCAACATCGAACCATTCAGTCCATAAGTGCTGGGATCCCCTCCTCAGAAATTCCCGCAGCGTGTATCCCACAGAGAGAAAGACAAATAGTCAGACAGACAAGCATGAGAAATATGTTTATAGTCAGGCAGACATGTAGTCAGGAGATAGACGTGATCTTAACTTAGCCATGACACGAGCACGTGCTCTTAACTTAGCCATGATTTTTTTTTTTAAATTTGCATATCCTTTTACTGGACATCAAATCAAATCAAATCAAATCAACTTTAAAAATCGCTGTCAACAGCAGCATCTTTCAGCTGTCTGTTGATTTCTTAGCAAGATTACCCTCAGTAGTTTGCCATTGCTTTCTGAGCGGCCGGCTCAATTATCCCGCAAGTCACCAGCGGAGGACGAACCGCTCCCAGTTCTCGCCCGCTACGAGACTCTGCGTGATAAACGGGATTACGGAGAAAGTGGTGTAACCCCTCGGCCAGAGAGACCGGCAGCCATGATTTAGGCACGTGATAATAGCTTAGCCACGGAATAGACACGCGTTCTTAACTTAGCCAGTGCATGGACACTGGATATTAACTTAACTTAGCCATAGAATGGATACGGGATCTTAACTTAACTTAGCCTTGGAATTGATACGGGATCTTAACAGAAAACCATGGCATGAACACAGGATCTTAACTTAGCCATAGCGTAAGTAGGGGATCTTAACATAACCTTGCCATTGCATGAACACGAGATCTTAACTTAACCATAGCATGGGCACGGGATCAAAATTAACTTAGCCATGGAATGAACACGTGAACTTAACCAAGCCATGTTATGGACAAGTGATCTTAACTTAGCCATGGCGTGGACACGTGATCTTAACTTAGCCATGGTGTGGACACGTGATCTTAACTTAGCCATGGTGTGGACACTTGATCTTTACTCAACCATGGCATGGACACGTCATCTTAACTTAGCTATGGAATGGACGTGTGTTCTTAACTTAGCCAGTGCATGGACACGGGATATTAACTTAACTTAGCCATAGAATGGATACGGGATCTTATCTTAACTTAGCCTTGGAGTTGATATGGGATCTTAACAGAAAGCCATGGCATGAACACAGGATCTTAACTTAGCCGTAGTGTAATAGGGGATCTTAACATAACCTTGCCATCGCATGAACATGGGATCATAACTTAACCATAGCATGGGCACGGGATCAAAATTAACTTAGCCATGGAATGAACATTTAACCATGTTATGGACAAGTGATATTAACTTCGCCATGGCGTGGACACGTGATCTTAACTTTGCCATGGTGTGGACACTTGATCTTTACTCAACCATGGCATAGACACGTCATCTTAACTTAGCTATGGAATGGACGTGTGTTCTTAACTTAGCCATGACATGTACACAAGGTTTTAACTTAACTTAGCTTAGACATGAACGCATGATCTTAATTCAGCCGTGGATTGGTCATGTATTGGGTCGACAGAGAAGGAATGTGGCCTCTCAAGTTGCAAGAGGGTGAAGAACCTCTGCTCAAATACAGATGTTGCTGTAAGGATGTATTATTTCCCGCCAGGTACAAACATCTTCATCAGCAGAGGTGTGGCGAATGCGTCATACACATTCCTCTTTGAAGCCCAGAGCAACTTCAGTGAAACATACTTCGATAAGTTCTTTGAGTACAGACACATTGGGGATACCTGGGTGCTCAAGCTTACAAGAGCACTGGATCTTGATCTCATAGCTGTAAGTATGTGTACGCTATGTCATCGGAGGACCATCATCATCATCATGTGCCCTGGCAAAGTGGTTGAGGCTTTCATGTCTCCCCACAGATCGTTGTCCTTAGTGTTTCAGATACATTCCATTGAGGATATTCCTCGCTATCATCATCTTAGATGTCAAGCGTCATTTCTAAGGCCTGATTCTGCTGCAGCTGATCTTCCGAGCTGTCACTATGTTCTCCAGTGACCCGTTTCTTTTACCGATAATCTTTCCATCCGTCACAATGTTCCCCGTAGGAAACGACATCTCTGAGAAACATTGTGACAGCTGGAAAGATAATCGATTGAGGAAACAGGGCACTGGAGAACATTGTGACAGATGGAAAGATCATAGTAGATGGTTCCTCTACCGATTATCTTTCCAGCTGTCACTATGTTTTCCAGTGCCCCGTCAGTAGTATACAATGTGCAAACTACTTCGAAAATAAGGATACAGATCCTCCTGGTGACGTAGTATTTTACTATATAAAAAGTCATGATTCTATGCTCTGACGTAAAAAAGCGGATCCTTTTCTAACCACATTTTTGTCAAATTGGCGGGAATATACTTTTGGCTACTCCCGGTACCAATTTCGGTGCTTCCGGTTGACTACTTCCGGTCCCTGGGTACCCCCTACCGACCGCCGCGCCCACATGTGCCCTTGCCGGCCGCCTCCGCTTCCCCCGATCCGTCCCGGGACCACCTGAAGACAGCGAGGCAAGCCCCGGGCACGTGGAATACCTATATGGATAAGTAGACCAACTAGTCGCCGGGCACCTGGGTTCGGGTCCCAGTCTATGGGAGTGGGTGTGTGTGTGTGTGTGTGTGTGTGTGTGTGTGTGTGTGTGTGTGTGTGTGTGTGTGTGTGTGTGTGTGTGAGTGAGTGGTAGGCCGATGTGAGAGGCGCGAGGGAATAGGCCCCTACCCCGGATATTAGCCTTTGCCCCCCAGAGGAGGGCCACCAATATTCACACCGAAATGCGAACATTAGTGAATAGCTGCAAGCCAGACCCAAGGAAGTATTTGGAAATACTACGCTTTTATCTTAGCCAAAAGGACCATTGACGATGTCACCATTACCCCTAACCCGGTCAACCTCAAGGAGAAGGTATAGTAGGGTCCATCACCGGCTCAGAATGATAGTCCTGTGACTAGTCAACCACCGAAGTAGCTGAATATGGTTTTACCCTCACAGTCTTATCAATCCGAAGGTGAATGTTGTCCACATGGGGTAATGGACACCGTAGACAATGTCGATGTGTAACTCGGGTATCTTCAACTTTAGGAAAAAGTCTGAAGCCAGATTACGGCTATTAATTCTATATATGGGTATATTGCCACAATTAATAAACACGTAATAACATATAGACACTGATTAATTCTAGACAAAATAACACTAGAGACCAGTCTCAATAGTATACAGTCAAGTAAAGTAACATAATCAGCGAAATTTGCAAATTAATCATTAAAATAATATTTTTAAAAATAACGCCAGTTAACCCCCTTCCGTATTTTGGAAATAGTTGTGTCCCTTGATGTCTACAGTAAACAGTATTGGTGTACATATCTGAGAAGGGCTAATGAAAATAGCTTGCTCTAGAATTAATGCCCGATAAAGAATGTTGGAATATAGTGGTTATAAATGACGCTTTAAAGTGCTTTAAAAGTGTATAGTATATCATGATTCGCTTAAAGATATTATGTAAGGAGGCAAAGGAAGCATGGCTTGAGGAAAAGTGCTTAGAAATTGAAAACCAACACAACAGTCAAAGTACCAAATTAGTGCACGAAAGAATTTACTCGATGTCAAAGAGTAAGCACAGACAAGTCACTGAAATTGTTCTGGCGACTACATAAAAGCATGAGTGGTGTAGTCAAGAATAAGAGCATTTCAGACTTCCAAGGTGCTGACCTCACCTGGCAGAGGACTGACGAGGACAAGGGCAAAGCCCTCTTTGAACGCTACCTTGAGCAGGGCAACCAGACAGACATGGGAGGCCGAAATCTGGCCAAGGAGGTCACCTCAGACAGATGCAAGGCCCAGAACACTTCGGAGGAAGACACAGTGACAGTGAAAGAAATCAAGGCTGTGCTTCGATGATCAAAAAACAGCGCTCCAGGTCCTGATGGCATAAGATACGACGACATAAATAGGTGTACCGACAATGAGCTAGAGAAACTAGCAGACATGTACAACAACAGTATAGGGAGTGCTAGCATCAAGGAGGAATGGTTACACAGCTATCTGATTCCCATGCCGAAGCCTGACAAAGACCACAAAAAAATACAGGGATATCGAATTATAACCATGCAGAATACAATAGGCAAGCTGCTGGAGAAGGTAATTGCCAGGAAAATATCAAGCCAACTAGAGAGGCAAGGTGTTTTCCCACCTACCCTGGGTGGGTACCGTCCAAAAAGAGAAACCTGGACCAATGCAGCAGTCTTTGCCCATGATGTCTATGAAGGTTTCCACTCAGGCACTGAAACCGTTGCTGCAGCGATTGATCTTGAGGACGCATACAACAGAGTACCACTGGATTTTTTAATGTTTCAGCTTCTTGAACTAAACGTAAGTCCATTCCTCCTTAGTTGGATCGCTGCAGCCCTCTACCAACGGAAAGTAGTTTTTAGATGTGGCAGTTGGACTTCGGAACCAACAACAATATATCCTGGCCTACCACAGGGATCACCATTATCTCCGGTACTGTTCAACGCCTACACAGTGAGAATCACCAGTGAGCAGATCACTGGACCTGGCAGGACATTGTCATATGCCGATGATGTTTTAGTGTATCGTCAGGGTAAGGATATAGAGGAGGTTGCTGTGGAACTACAAACCGAACTCAATCGCATAAGTACTTGGTGTGATGAAGCTGGGGCAATGGTCAACCCAACAAAGGCAACAGTGACTTGGTTATCGTTGAATAATCATATTGTCAACAATCCAACACCAACTGTAATGCTGTGTTCAGAGACGGTGGAAAGAACGCAGGCAATGAATTACCTGGGGATACGGTTTGATCGAAGCCTTGCTTATAATGTGCACATAGACCAGGTGATAACAAAGGCCAAGCGGGGTTTGGCAGCGATGCGGGTGATGGCAGCAGCAAACTGTGAGCCGCGCCATCTATGTCTTCTGTACGAGGGGCTGGTCATGTCTGTTTTTGAGTATGCAATGGCAATCCTGACTCTCAGCCATAAGCAGATAGAAAGGATGGAAAGGATACAGAATGAAGCTATGCGCATTATTCTTGGATGTACAAGAGATACAGCATGCAGGGCGATGCGCTACCTTCTTGATTTTCCAACCATTGAAGAGAGAATACAAGTTTGCAGGGCACGCGCCTACCTCAGAATTAACGCAAACACACAACATCCACTGCATAGTGAAATTAGGAAGGTGAAGGGCAGCAGGTTAAAAAGAGGACGGTCGTGGATGGGTCAAGCTGAAGACATTCTTCAACAGGTGGGTTCACTTGAGGACTTAGAACCTGGCGAGGAGTGGGTGCAAGTGCCAACATCTTCTGCACATCCTTTTCAGTTTGCATCCAACTAGATAGAAAATGCAGACAAGAAAATCCGGCTGCTGTTGAGGCTGAAGTACAAGCGTTGATTTTCGAGAATTCGCAAGACGGTGACGCGGTCATCTACACAGATGGGTCGGTCGTCCGACATGTGAGAAGCTCATGGGCCTTTACAGCTCGGGCCGGAGGGAGAATTGTGAAGGAGGACTCTGGTGCTTTCACTGAAACCACAAGTAGCCTGACCATGGAAGTCATGGCAGTAAGTAAAGCAATAACATGGCTCGAGACACAGACATTCACTAGGGCTTGTTTCCTTAGCGACTCAATGAACATGATCAAGAGGATAGAGGAGGGGTCGATCCGAAGAGAATGGTTGCTGCCTCTGAAGCGGTCTCGGCTGGCAAAGATTAGTTTCATCTTCGTGCCAGGTCATGCGGGAGTACAAGGAAATGAGCGGGCTGACAAGCTCGCAGGTGAGGCTACTGTGGAGGGCGGACGCGCCATGGACCAGGCTGACATTCTTAATGCTCTACGAGAAGTGAGACTTTTGCGAGAACCAAGTGATGACTGTGAATCTACAACAATGGCCAGACTGCGGGAGCAGCAAATTAAAAGAGGGGTGGCCAAACAAGAACACTACGCAGGAAGCCAAAGACGATTGATAAACCAACACAGAACTGGCGTCGTTAGCCGCTACACGCTGCGGGATTTGCTGAGGAGGGGATCCGAGCACTTATGGACTGAATGGTTCGATGTGCAACGAGGATGATCTGTCGACTAACTAACTAACTAACTATTCTGAACATATGGTTAAGGGGTGCATGGGCCCAAAATGGTTGAGAACCACTGCTCAAGACAGCTTCCATCCCTGGTAGAGGACTATATCTACCCGTGAATACGTTCTTTCCCATCGGTGGAAGACAATCATTAACATCACCATTAGGTGCAGTTCCAACTAATATAACCGATAACGCCACTTCAGAAACCTCGCTCTCAAACACCACGGATCAGTTTTAGATTAGATAACGTTAATTGCACGTCTTTTATAGGACGTTGCTTAAACCCCAACATTAATTGGCTGTTGTCATTATCTATGCAGTTTTAAGTTCAGTAGTTTGCCATTGATGTTTAAACGACCGCTACTCATACCTGTTGTATGGGAAACCAACGCATTCGTCATAGAGTTGGTTTTAAACGACCGCTACTCATACCTGTTGTATGGGAAACCAACGCATTCCTCATAGAGTTGGTTTTAAACGACCGCTACTCATACCTGTTGTATGGGAAACTAACGCATTCGTAACCCATTCGTCACAGAGTTGGTTTTAAACGACCGTTACTCATACCTGTTGTATGGGAAACCAACGCATTCGTAACCCATTCGTCATAGAGTTGGTTTTAAACGACCGCTACTCATACCTGTTGTATGGGAAACCAACGCATTCGTACCCCATTCGTCATAGAGTTGGTTTTAAACGACCGCTACTCATACCTGTTGTATGGGAAACCAACGCATTCGTAACCCATTCGTCATAGAGTTGGTTTTAAACGACCGCTACTCATACCTGTTGTATGGGAAACCAACGCATTCGTAACCCATTCGTCATAGAGTTGGTTTTAAACGACCGCTACTCATACCTGTTGTATGGGAAACCAGCGCATTCGTAACCCATTCGTCATAGAGTTGGTTTTAAACGACCGCTACTCATACCTGTTGTATGGGAAACCAACGCATTCGTAACCCATTCGTCATAGAGTTGGTTTTAAACGACCGCTACTCATACCTGTTGTATGGGAAACCAGCGCATTCGTAACCCATTCGTCATAGAGTTGGTTTTAAACGACCGCTACTCATACCTGTTGTATGGGAAACCAACGCATTCGTAACCCATTCGTCATAGAGTCGGCTAACGCAGTTTTACGTTTAGTAATTTCCGATTACTTTCTGGCCGCATAACATGAAAATCAACGCATAACAATCTGTTCCATATAGCATGATTTCAATGCCGGTATGCCGGCATTGTAAAACACCGTGCACGAACCCTATGTCACAGTCACTGACCTAGATTAGGTATCCTTTAGTTGTCCTTGATTTTATACTCTTCTTCTTGGTACACATGACCCCTTAGCGAAGTTGATAGCAAACTGCGCTCAAAATATCATGAGCGAAGTCTAACGCCTGGGCTCGTCTTTAATAGTAATGCTTTTCTGGACTTCCATTCCCCAACATGGAGGATAGGCGGTTGAGCTGTTAAGGCCTCTAGAGTGTTTATGCTTGTGACTACGGTTTGATTACGCATTCTCCTCACGTTGGACTGGTGGGGCATGGATCCGTCGCCCTGCTACTCAGTTGCGTGCATGGAGCGACACTATGAGCTGTGAATTTCGTGTGATGTGCTTTTACATTTATCCGCGGTTGCTTTTAGCGTGAACTGCATGTTCAGAAAAATGGTGGCAGGCCGATCGCTGATCTAACTGGGTTGCCTTGTGCAGTAATGTCTGGCTGCTGGTTTTCTAGTGACTACCGCTTCCATCGACGATGAACTGTAGTTTTCGTGGCATACTTTTGTTTTTGTATTCTGGCAGCGGCCTTATCCATAGTATACCTGCGCGGGCTGTCTGTTTCTTGTTGTTCCTCTTTTCACATAGAGCAGTGAGTAGCATTGTGTGTGATATTCACTGGCTAGGAACATAGCATAGGAACAGAGCAACCCTTTGCCGTGAAGTTGGAATAGTGACAAGCTAACTAACTAACATTAGAACTGATTTTACGTTAGAATTAATATTCGAAGTTTTGTGCTAAATTTAACTTCTTTTGGCTTCCAAAAATATTCTAGTGTTATAAAAGTTACTCTATCCTTCTATCTTATTCTGATATTTCTATCAGTTCCACTCCTCCTCCTTCTTCTTCTGCGTTCATCCGGAGAGTGTTTTTTTTCGGATATGATTGCGTTGTGCCTGTTTACAGAAAAACTGCGTTTTTGTGCCGTTAGGCAGACACATCCGACTTCTGTTTGTTAACCGGGTTAGCCTTCCCGGGTTTTTCCAGGGACTTTCGGCTCTCACTATAGTGGTGTAATCCACATCCCACTAGTCAAATCAGAACGGCAGAAGACATCACGGTCAACCCTCAAGGGACGGCATGGGCAGACCATCAGAATTCCCCGCCTTCCAAGGAGGCTTCCATAATTGCATAGCCGACACAACTCTCTGGTACTGGGCTCACCTAAGGAACCGTTACGCCTTGCACATGGCTGCTTACCATCACTTCCATGTATTGAGCCTTCCGTTCATCACAGACTGCTCTTCCGAAGACTAGGAGGGACCTGTATGTAGATAACGTGCACACAGCAAGTTTTCACTTCGGATTTCCACTAATGGTTTCGCTAACCAATCAGTATGCCATTTCATGCCTTGAGACGCGTTTCCACCTTTCATAACGCTTACTCAATGAGCTTTATATACTGGCTTTCCTCTTTATGGGTTTGAGACGGTTTTCCCACCTTTGATAACGCTCTCGGGATAGGCTGCAGATGCTGCCGACTCAGCATCTCACCTCCACGCGGTAGAGGTAGTGACGGCCAGGCCCTCACATCCGGGGAATATCGACTTAGAGGCATTCAGCCCTATCCCTCAGCTGTGCGCCGTAAAATAAGTGTCTGGACCAATCATGTAGAGGCACCTTGCAAATGATTCGGACCTTATACGCAATGGATTTTCTAGCCAAAGTACATTCCATTTCGCTTCACTCTGCCACTGAGGTTGCTAGTAGACATCGTTTATGGTCAGAACTGATCGTCTTCGCGCCTCTGACTTTCGTTCTTGATTAATATAAACTTTCTTGACAAATGCTTTCGCAGTAGCTCGGCAATCCAAGAATTTAATCTCTAACGCCACAATACGAATTTTGAAAAATAATTATTACATGTTACATACAAACAGTTTTAATATACAGCTGCAAATCCTGGACAATTAGTAAACAGTCTGTAGAAGCCTTAGAGATGTGGTTTTACAGGAGAATGCTGAAAATTCATCGGACAGCCAAAATGAGCAATATGGACGTTTTGAGATCGCAAATACAACTTATCACAAATATCAGAAAGAAGCATTCATAATCTTTGTCCACATTATTAGCAGGCAAAAACGAACATGTGACAACCGGAGAGATTTGTGGAAAGGGATAGATAAAAATAGCCCGTTTGTCCCTGTTAATCATTACCTCCAGTTCCGAAAATCAATAGAATTGAACCAAGGTCCTATTCCATTATTCCATGCACCATTATTCAGGCAGCCGAGGCCTGCTTTGATCGCTCTAATTTTTTCGAAGTAAACGCGCTGGCTAACCCGGAACGTGCAACGAAGAGCACCCACGGGAGAGAGCCGGCAGATGATAGGACAGAAACAACGAGCAATGAACCGGAGCGAGCCAGGCCGCCCGCCTGCACCTGAAATCCAACTACAAGCTTTTCAACTGCAACAACTTTAATATACGCTATTGGAGCTGGAATTACCGCAGCTGCTGGCACAAGACTTATCCTCCAATAGATCCTCGTTAAAGGGTTCAAAGTGTACTCAGTCCAGTTACGAAGCCTCGACAGAGTCCCGTATTCTTATTTTTCCTCACTACCTCCCCGTGCCGGGAGTGGGTAAGTTGCGCGCCTGCTGCCTTCCTTGGATGTGGTAACCGCATCCCATGCCCCCTTTCCGGAATCGAACCCTGATTCCTCGTTACCCGTTACAAACATGGTAGGCATGTCACGTACCATTGATATTTGATAGGGCAGATATTTGAAAGATGTGTCGCCATGCGATCAGCACAAAGTTATCCAGAGTCACCAGTGGGAACGCCTCGCCTCGCGAAATGCAACGACGATTGGTTTTGAACTAATAAAAGCGCTCTTTCGGCGAGGGTCGGAGCTTGGTAAGCATGTATTAGCTCTAGAATTGCCACAGTTATCAAAGTAGGATCGTGTCGTCTAAGTTGTTTGCTACATTTAACTTCTTTTGTCTTCCAATAATTTTCTTGTGTTTTAGAAGTTACTCTAGTCTTCTTTATTCTTATTTTGATATTTTTATCAGTTCTACAGTTTTTATCAGTTCAACATTTTCTACATTGCTACCTAAGTATGTTTATGATTCTGTCTCTATCCAAATACAGGTATATTACACACTCCAATCTCATTGAATACATTTATACTCTGTCTAGTCATGTAACGAGGATGCATACAATTATCAAATCACGTCGTGATTGTACAAACAAATGTCTAATCATATTGCATCCGTTAATGCAGTTGTCTAATCATGTTTATGTAATAGTACTAATCGTCAGGTTCTTATTTAATAGCAGCAAGTCGACCCATAATTGTCCTGTTCCCGTGCCAGTGAAAACCACATGACATCTTCATTGTTGTACCATGTCAACGCATTAAGGAAAGGTAGCTTCCCCAAGCAAATGGCCAGAGAACTATAAGCAAGTTGTCCTTCACTTGAATATGCAGTTCACTGTCAAAGAGGACAGCTCTCCGAAAAAACACAAGCAGCCCACACAAGCCTTGTTGCATAAGGCAGCTGCCAGAGTGCCGGCAACTAGCCGCCAGCCATTTTCTGAATCTGAACTTCACAACACAGTTAACGCGGACACAAACAAAAAGCGTTTCGAAAGAAATGCACAATGCGAAATGCGTTTATGCATTTCCCAATCATATTTCATCTTTTAATCAATTACCAAATCATAACATATGTTTTTATATAATTCTCCATTCATATTGCATCCGTAAATCATTTATCATACTGTATGTGCTTATACAACTGTACAATTATATTTAATCCGTTTCAGAAATTGTCCAATCATAATACACGTATCTTAAACAATTGTCTAATCTGTCTGTGCATTTACCAATCATGTTGCAAACGTTTATCAATCTGTCCAATCATAACACTGGTTTTCTAATCCTCAGCGGGGAAGCTCCCAAGGCCTATTGCTCAGCGCCAAGATATTCTGCACATATGATACAGATCAGATCAATGATATCAACGTTACAGACGTTAATGTGACTGACATGAACATGTTACCAGTGGTATTTACCATATCTTCCTTTGAAATATACTTTCAATGAACAGCCATACCTTTATACCGGTTACTACTGTATGTTGTAATAGCTCTGTGTGTGTGTGTGTGTGCGTGCGTGCGTGCGCGCGTGCGCGTGTGCGCGCGTGCGCGTGCGTGTGTGTGTGTGTGAGTGTGTGAGAGTGAGAGAGTGAGTGAGTAAGTGAGTGTGTGTGTGTGTGTGTGTGAGTGAGTGAGTGAGTGAGTGAGGGAGGGAGGGAGGGAGGGGGGTGGGTGGGTGAGTGAGTGAGTGAGTGAGTGAGTGAGAGTGAGTGAGTGAGTGAGTGAGTGAGTGAGTGAGTGAGTGATATTGATATCTATTTTTTCTTCCTCTGTGTTTCTTCCTCGCCCATACTAAAATATTCAAATATACCTATGTCCGCAAAACGACAGATAATGAATAGAATATTCACACCAACCCTATACTACAAATGTCAAACTTGGACTGTATCCAAATCGCATTTACGCAAATTGCACATCTGTGAGGTGAGATGCTTGAAAATAACTGCCAACTTAACTATCTGAGACCAAGTAAGAAATGATGTTATCAGACAGACAGTGGGATCAACATCTTGTGTCACATATATTGAAAGGCAGAAGATCAAATGGTTCGGCCATCTCGTTAGAATGCAACACCATCAACTGCCAGCAATGGCGCTACATCAAAGAAGAATAGATGCGAGAAAATGGATTCACGACAACGAAGACACTGTACAATTACACGTAATGACACTATCCAGTGCCACCCACTGGGCGCTGGAAGGTCAACAGCCCTCCCCCACGACACTTGATAGCTAAGATGGAAGATGGGGATGATGTGGTGCTTCTTCCTTCGGATGTCCTACAACTACTATGGAAAAGGCTCTGGTGTTAGAGCTAGAAGAAGACCAATAATGGCATTAATTTATAATTAGTGGACATCATATAAATAACTTAAAGAACCGAATAGGACAAACAAAAACTGCATTCTGTTAAATGTCAATGGAGGTTTGAAAAATAATTATTACATGTTACATACAAACAGTTTTAATATACAACTGCAAATCCTGGACAATTAGTAAACAGTCTGTAGAAGCCTTAGAGATGTGGTTTTACAGGAGAATGCTGAAAATTCATCGGACAGCCAAAATGAGCAATATGGACGTTTTGAGATCGCAAATACAACTTATCACAAATATCAGAAAGAAGCATTCATAATTTTTGTCTACATTATTAGCAGGCAAAAACGAACATGTGACAACCGGAGAGATTTGTGGAAAGGGATAGATAAAGGATACAGCAGATGGAATTTTTTTTTTCCTTTTTTTTGTTTCCTTTTTTTTTTTTTTGTTGCGTTCGCTGGCTATGAACTGAATTGTAGTCCATACAATTGCTACTACAGCTAGTTCACTGGACTGATTTTTGTGAGTAGATTAGTTGACCCTATTACCAGTGTCCCTCGTCATCAGGCGAACCCACTCCGACTTCAGAGGTACTTGTAATTTTCTTCCCCAAGCCAAGGACGAGAAGTCAACATTTTAGTCCAACTGTACGGTTGTATGGGTTTAACTCGCTACCTCGGTATCAGCGCAACGGAAGTTTAAGAGCGAGAGCTCTTATCCATGCTGACCTCCACTAGTTATTATGATCAGATATATGTTTTGTGCTCTTGACAAAATATTCCTCATCGCCCTTTGGGCAAGGATGTAGATTTGCAGATGTCCTTAAAGCCGTCTGTTCTTTAGATATCTGAAAACCGTAAACTGATTGAAGTAATTTTATGTAGAGGATCTGCAAAATTTAGTAGATGCGGTTGTTGCACACAGTGGACAACTAGGGTTAGAATTAAATTGTAAGAAGGCACAGATTATGGTCATCACTAGAAAGAAGGAAATACTACACTGTCATTTACAGGTAAATGAGAGTATTCTTAAACAAGTGAATCCTTACAACTATGTCTGTCAATTATACTATCTGATAGGAGGTGCCTAGAAGAGATTAGAACAAGAATCACTATGGCGAAGGTAGCCTTTTGCAGGATGGAAAACAAACTGACCAATAAAGTCATATCCAGCCATATCCCACAGTTGTGAGTCGTATAACAAGTGTCTGGACCCAAGCATGTAGTGGCACCTTGCCCTCTTTATAGATGATAACGCAAAGAAGCCAATTCCCATAGTGACCCAAGTAGGATCGTGTCATCTCGTACTGAGCACCGAGGCACCGGCACACTACTGAAAGTAAAATTGCCTAGTAATTCACAAAAACAGTCGGTAGGGTCTGGTTATTTTCCACTCGCACGTTTTAAACTCGAGCGTAGTCCAAACACGCTAGTTCTCGCAGCACTGGGCTGAATTTTGCGTGTGGATTAGCTGTCCATATTATCGGTGTCCCTCGCCATCAGGCGAACATACTCCGACTTCTGAGGCACTTATGACTGACGTTCCATGTCAAGTCAAAGGCTCTTGATGTGATAGCAACCTGCTTTAAAGGTCGGCGGGGTTGGGGGTTCAGTCCCTACACCGATCAACTGCACTTCAACGTTGACTTCTCGTTCATAAAGCAATGGCAAACTACAGTTAAAAATGTTAGTTGCATAGTTAGTTACAGGATGTCGCAGTCAACCCAGAATTTTGTATGGTTTTGTGATCTCTTGGCCAGTTTACGTTCAGTAGTTTGCGATTGCTTTCTGAACGGTCGGCAACCGTACCATTTCATGACAACACTAACGCACTGTGGTCTGATGCCAACTCGCCTGCAGCTGTGTTTCGGACGCGATATGCGGGATTATGAACTGCGTTCTTAGCACATTCGCCACGGATCCGGCAATGGCAAACAACTAAACGTAAAATTGCCTAGAAATCCAACCTGAAGATGGCATTGATCAAAGCGCCCTGCAAATGACATGAATGAATTTGCAATGTCCTTTAATGTCTAGAACTTCCTTCTATGAGCGCGAATCAAAACTCGTGAATGTGTTTATTGAGCACACTTAACGGTCCTAACCAGGTGCAGAACATAACAGTCGTCACTGCCACCGCGCCCAAGGAATCCTACATCCGGATGGTTCACGTCAGGAATGTTGATGAGTTCGACCCCTCATTCTCCGACCAGAGAGTGTTTACAGTTCGTGAGGTATCATCATCATCATCATCATCATCATCATCATCATCATCATCATCATCATCATCATCATCATCATCATTATCATCATCGTGCTTGCTCTGCTTGCTTGTGTTCGCTGGCTGTGAACGTCAGCGTGAAGACCTGTATATCGGATGAAGACATCCTGTTGTCCAACATCAGTGTGATGTCATTCAGGACCTAAGGTTTGCGTGAGTATCCGTTGTCACATGTCTAGCTTATTGGTGTGTAGACTGGTGGTTCCTCGCCGTGCAAGCAGATATTCTCCGACTTAGGAAAAATCAGCGATCCTATTACGTTAGCCAGGACCCCGAAGGGAACTGTTGCCCAGGACGCACGACTAGGACGTGAGTAGTTACAGGGACGCAAATCAGTTAATTTTTTAGGGCGTTGGATAGGGCGGACCCGCCATTAATCCCTATATGTTTGTTATCCTGCCACTGTTCGATCTTGCAAAAACGGACCTCAATTGACCTAGTTATCTGCCTCGTTCAGGGCTAACCGACCCGAACCAATGCGAACCGGACCGGGCACATGGTGTGTGATTATCGAACCCCTCGATGAGGAGACCGAAATCAATATGACAGATTGGAAAAATGATTTGGCCTACCACTCGAGTTACCTCGAGTATCCATAGATTATACTAAGGCATTTGATAAAGTAAAACATGATGAACTGATTAAAATGTTGGAAGGTATCAACACTGATGGAAAAGATTTAAGAATAACAAAGAATATTTACTGGAACCAAGTAGCAGCAATTAAAATGGGAAATAAAGAGGGTAGTTACGAACAGATAAAGTTAGGTGTACGACAAGGGTGTGTCTTGTCACCAGATCTTTTCTCCCTGTATAGCGAAGTAATAATGAGAGAGATCAAAGAGATGCCAGGAATACTAGTTGGAGGTTATAATATAAATAATATACGCTATGCAGATGACACAGACGGATATTTCAACAGACCTACAACAATTATTAGACGTTGTAGTAACAGAGAGTGCAAGGAAAGGACTCTCCTTAAATATCAAGAAAACAGTAACAATGGTAATATCAAAGAAAATGGTGACACCAAAATGTGACCTAGAAATAGAAGGGAAAATCCTTAACCAAGTTGATAATTTTAGATACCAAGGGGCATTTATAACATCAGATGGAAGATGTACAACAGAGATTAGGAGCAGAATAGGGCAGGCAAAAGCCGCATTTCAGAAAATGAAGAGTATCTTATGCAATAAGTCACTATCACTGAATGTAAGAAAGACAGTGCTGAAATGCTATGTAGAACCAGTTTTGCTGTATGGCAGTGAATCTTGGAATGTAAATGAACAAATTAAGAAGAAATTAGAAGCAACAGAGATGTGGTTCCTGAGACGAATGTTGCGAATTCCTTGGACTGCCAGAGTAACTAACGACGACTGCCTGAAACAGGCTAATGAAACTAGAACATTAAATACAACAATAAGACAGAGACAAACAGCTTTCCTCGGTCATGTGATGAGAAGAGAGGCATTGGAGAACATCGTAACAACTGGAAAGATCGAAGGGAAGAGAGGCAGAGGCAGACCAAGAGAAATGATGCTGGATGGATTGAGACGGTGGCATGGAGGTATATCAGCAGCAGAGTTGATCCAGAAAACCAAACACCGAGATCTATGGAGAGCCATGAACGCCTACGCCAGCCGGTACGGCACTTGATGATGATTATGATGATGATGATCCATAGTTGAATGTATGAATAAAATTTCACGGCTCAGAATGATAGTTACCAACATTCCCTCGATGCCCATATACGGTATCCATGCTTCAACTCTAAGCTCTAGGCCAGATTATGGTGGATAAATACTAGCGAGGCAAACATTAACACTAATACATTAAGCCTAATCACATATTAAATGGCTAAATTTCTAGCAGGTATAACGTAGATTATTAATCTGAAAATAAAATTATTAATGTCAAATTATATAATTGATATCTTATTAAATATCCTTGAAAAATACGAAAATATAATAAACAGTATCAGTTATATCCCTTTGAATACAAGAATAAATAGTCTCCCTTCATTGCACAGTAACAAATGTTACAACAGGCCACACAAAGTCCAACTCATGACATGTGAATTATAGTCGAGTGAGAAACGTCCAAAGTCGAAATGCTGACAGGGAGTCTTAAAATATGACATGCGGGCCTGGTTCTATCTTACTGTCTTTTCTTTCTCTCTTTCTGTCTGTCATTCTGTCTTTATTTTATAAAATAAAATTTCAACAATAAAACTGTACAAATATTAACAATCAAATTTCAACATGAAACATTCAAATTGGAAACAAAAGACATTTAATTGTTAATTTTTGTACAATTGTTGAGATTTTTTTTTTTTTTTTTCATTTAACGATAGTGACTTATTGCATAAGATACTGTTAATTTTTTCTGAAATACTGCTGTTTTTTGCATAGGGGACAGACGATTATCTCTAGTAGGTTGGACATTTGTCCCGTCAGCAGAAAACCGGTTGTGGTGTAATCAAAGAGAATGTTAAGTGGTATGAAACGTTGAAAGTCGGTTAGAAGATGAGGTACGTGGTATTAAAAGCGTCAATAAGGCATACGTGGTTTTAAGAACAGATCGACTTCATAACAGGCACTGTTGTTTGGTTGGAGACTTGACGCTATTGCGGATGTGAAATGACAACGTGAGATATTTTTTCCCCTTTGGTTAAGAAATTTTCCTACTTTTTTATAAATTTGTGTGGGATATCTGACAATTTGGTCGAGATATTTCTGTATTTTGCCAAATTGTTCTCATTCGATTAACAAAATGTCCTACTTTTCATAAGTTTGACTGAGATGTTTATAAGTTTGGTTGAAATTTGGCCAAACTTTTCCCATTTGGTTAACACATTTTCCTATTTTTTATAAGCCTGATTGAAATTTGGCCAAACTT
>JACEFZ010027628.1:5000-145000 GCA_014155875.1 Cepaea nemoralis | reverse complement strand
TTGAGGTTAAGGACTAACTCTGCCAGACGCAACAATGGTCCGCTGGCTATGGTGGGGCCGTGTCTTTTGTCTAAGAAAAATTCCAAGGCTTTAAGGCCGTCAGAGTGAGGAATAGATGTATAGAGTGAAGTCACATCTAAAGTAAAGATGTGGTGCTGAGAAGGGGTGGTGAAGCTGATGGAATCAAAGATGGAGATAGCGTGGTTGGTGTCTTTGATATATGAGGGGAGGCCGAGGCTCTCTCTTCCAGGCCGAAACCACGCAATAGTAGACCTATTCTCTCACTTACCTACCATCCTCATAATATTGCTGCCAAGAATATTCTCATGAGGCATCTACCCATCCTCCAGGCAGACCCGGCCACTCACGGTGTCTTCTCAGAAGCCCCACTTGTGGCATACAGGCGGGATCGTAACCTGAGGGATGTTCTGGTTCATAGCACTCTATCACAATCCCATCATTCCCTTCCTGGCACGACTGCATGTCTTCGATCTCGTTGTAAGACTTGTCCATATGTCCTTCAAACCACAAGTCTCACTTTCCCTAAGACTACTTTCCACATCCGAGAGGGTTTCTCATGTACGAGTCGCAACGTCATCTATGCGATCATCTGCACACGTTGCGACATGAGGTATCTTGGAGAGACGGGCCTTCGTCTTGCGGACAGATTTAGACAACATTTATCCGATATCGACAGTGGTGCCAAGAAACCGGTACCCTACATTTCAACAGTTCTGACCACTGTGGGGTTGCCGACATACGTGTTACGGCGATAAAATCGTGCACATCTCACGAACGCGATCGCAAGATATTGGAAAACCGTCTTATCTTCCAGTTGGGTTCACTTTCCCCTCACGGCCTCAATGTCCAATACAGTTTTATTTAAGTCCCCCACGCCCCTTATCCACAACCCCCCCCCCCCTCCATCTCCGCCATCTTATAGTCCACTTCATAGCCATTTGTATGTCCTTCGCAGGACGTGGTAGTCACCACTAGCATTATCTCTGCTTTCTGTGACTTCTGTTTGGTTTGCATTTGGTCGTTCTCATTGCGTTCTTAACTACCGTCACTTGTGAACTTGGCGGAATTGCGTACTGCATCCGTTACATCGCAACAGAGTTACACATCCATATTATTCTATTCGCTCTCCTGGGCGCACCCTGATCCCCTAGCGCGGTTTCCCTCACCGGTTGAATTAACCAATCACCGAGTTTCTGGCTGTACTGACCTTTAGGCAGTTGACCCCTTTACACAACATCCGTTCCATTCCAGCCTTGGATAGCCGTCTCAAGCTTTGACGCAGATGAGTTGATATTTAGACATTCATGTAGTGTCGATCGTGTATTAGTTAATCTATTTTTGTTTGTTTGTTCTGTGCTGACGAAGGCTTTGGCCGCAACGTCCATTGTTTTTTGTAGTTGTGCTTTGGTAAAACTCTCAAATTACTTCTCGTTTTTCAGTGATTCATTCATTGCTTTTCAAGTTTTGCCGCAGTTCACCTTATTCTCGACTATAATTGACATGTCATGAGTTGAACTTTGCATGACCTGTTGTAACATTTGTTACGGTGCAATGAAGGGAGACAATGGATTAT
This sequence comes from Cepaea nemoralis, assembly GCA_014155875.1. NCBI lineage: Eukaryota > Metazoa > Mollusca > Gastropoda > Stylommatophora > Helicidae > Cepaea > Cepaea nemoralis. The sequence goes on along the minus strand of JACEFZ010027628.1, from coordinate 143,406 downwards.
TGTATTCAATGGGATATAAATAGCGCTGTTTATTATATTTTCATATTTTTCAAGGATATTCTAATAAGATATCAATTATATAATTTGACATTAATATTTTTATTTTCAGATTAATAACCTACGTTATACCTACTAGAAATTTAGCCATTTAATTTGTGATTCGGCTTAATGTATTAGTCTTAATGTTTGCCTCGCTAGTATTTATCCACCATAATCTGGCCTAGCGCTTAGAGCTGAAGCCTATATGGGCATCGAGGGAATGTTGGTAATTATCCTTCTGAGCCGTGAAGTTTTATTCATACATCCAACTCTGGATACTCAAAGTAACTCGAGTGATGGGCCAAATCATTTTTCCAATCTGTCATTTTGACTTCGGTCTCCTCATCGAGGGGTTCGATATCCATACACTTCCTACCCGGTCCGGTTCGCGCCGGTTCGCGTCGATTCGGTTCGGTTACCCCTGAACGAGGCAGATAACTAGGTCAGTTGAGGTCCGTTTTTGCAAGATCGAACAGTGGCGGGATAACAAACATATAGGGATTTATGGCGGATCCGCCCTATCAAACGCCCTAAAAGACTAACTGATTTGCACCCATGTAACTACTGACGTGTTAGTAGGTATTGGCCAGTATAGAACCTGGCCCTGGTGCCTTGGAAACACCTCTCCGTCCTGTCATAATCATCATTATCATCACCATCACCATTATCAAGTGCCCTGCCAGCTTATAATTATTCATGTCACTTCACAGATCTTTAGTGTTCTGGATTAACTCTGCTGATGATATTCCTCAAAGCCACCGGCTCAGTCCATCCATCCATCTATCTAGCCATCCATCCATCAATACATCCATCCATCCATCCAGCCAGCTAGAAAACCAACCAGCCAGCAAGCAAGCAAGCCATCCATCCACCCATTCAGCCATCCGTCCATCCATCTATCCAACCACTCAGTCAGCCATTCATCCATCCAGTCAAGCGTCAAGCCATCCAGCAAGCCATCCATCCCTCCAGTCAGCAAGACAGCCATTCATCCATCCAGCCATCAAGTCATCCGTCCTGCCATCCAGTCAGACATCCATGCAGCCATCCATCTATCCATCAGTCCATTCATCCATCAAACCATCCATCTATCCATCCATCCTGTCATCCATTCATCCATCCAGCCAGCTAGCAGCCAGCCAGCCAGCAAACCAGACATTCATCCAGCCAGCAAGCCATCCAGCCAGAAAGTCAGCCAGCCATCTGTCCACCGATCCATCCAGCCAGCCAACAAACCAGCCATCCATTCATTCAGCCAGTAAGCCATGCAACCATCCATTCATCCAGCCAGCCAGCAAGGAAGCAGCCAGCCAGTCGTCCATCTATCCATCCATCCAACCAGCCATCCATCCATCCATCCAGCCAACAAGCCAGCCATTCATCCATCCATCCAGCCAGCCAACAAACCAGCCATCCATTCATTCAGCCAGTAAGCCATGCAACCATCCATTCATCCAGCCAGCCAGCAAGGAAGCAGCCAGATAGCCATCCATCCAACCAGCCATCCATCCATTCATCCATCCAACCAGCCATCCATCCATCCATCCAGCCAACAAGCCAGCCATTCATCCATCCATCCATCCATCCAGCCAGCCAACAAGCCAGCCATTCATCCATCCATCCATCCATCCATCCATCCAACAAGCCAGCCATTCATCCATCCATCCACTCAGCAAGCCATTCATCCATCCATCCACTCAGCAAGCCATTCATCCATCCATCCATCCATCCATCCAGCCAGCCAACAAGCCATCCATTCATCCATCCATCCATCCATCCAGCCAACAAGCCAGCCATTCATCCATCCATCCACTCAGCAAGCCATTCATCCATCCATCCACTCAGCAAGCCATTCATCCATCCATCCATCCAGCCAACAAGCCCGCCATTCATCCATCCATCCATCCATCCACTCAGCAAGCCATTCATCCATCCATCCACTCAGCAAGCCATTCATCCATCCATCCATCCATCCAGCCAGCCAACAAGCCAGCCATTTATCCATCCATCCATCCAGCCAACAAGCCAGCCATTCATCCATCCATCCATCCATCCAGCTAACAAGCCAGCCATTCATCCATCCATCCGCTCAGCAAGCCATTCATCCATCCATCCATCCATCCAGCCAACAAGCCAGCCATTCATCCATCCATCCATCCACTCAGCAAGCCATTCATCCATCCATCCACTCAGCAAGCCATTCATCCATCCATCCAGCCAACAAGCCAGCCATCCATCCATCCATCCATCCAACTAGTCATCCATCCATCCAGCCAACAAGCCATCCATTCATCCATCCATCCAGTCAGCAAGCCATTCATATAATATATATAATTCCAAACACTCTGCCGCGGAGTAAACACGGCAGTGGGCTTCTGATCGTCAGGAAAAAAAACTTTCCCAAGTATTTCGGAATTTTAATTTCTTGATACTCTCTGGGGCGGTCCCGTCCGGGTCATGACTCCGAGCGTCTTAGCCCTGCCGTGGAGATGTTCGGTCACATTAGTTATCCCTGATGTTACGCTTGTCGATTCGCTGTTACCTTGTCCACTCTCAAGCCCTCCCTCCCCTGGTGGGGAGAGTCCGTGCAGCCTGTGCTCCCCCCTTAGCACGTGTGGTCTTGGCGAGCCAGCTTCATCTCCCGCCACGGCCTCTGTCTCCTCCATTTGCCACTGTTGTCGTGTTCCTTCTTTGTGCCCGTTCACGGCACCGCACTCTGCTAGGAAGCTGGTTCTTCCATTACGTTTGGACCCACCTCTTGGTCTTTGAAGCTGACTGAGTGCGACTTACAGACGATTATCGCTATGTTATGGAGGTAAGACTTCGGCCGACATTTACATGGTTTGACTGCGCTCAGATTCACCACCCACGCTGGGAGGAAAGGCTCAATTGTGACACGAGACGTTGACAGTTCGTGGTCTTGGTTGAGAGATTGTTGGTACTGCAGTTACCGCTACTAACCATACTAGTTCCGAGACTCATCCCACTCTTAACTTCCGGCAGTTACATAGCCAGCACGAGGCCTTTTCGGCCGCCTCACACAATCATTTCTGGGCCCGAGTTCTTGCTCGCCCTTTAATGCCCATTCGTTTCAGCACATCAAACACGGAGTGATAGACCAAACCTCTTGCGCCAACCTCAACTGCGAATAACCTGACGGTGTTTCCTCCCGCCTAAGACAAGAGACCATGGCATTGTACTTCTATAACTTGTACGCATGTTGCTCCTCAATATTGGACTCGTAAGGGACGGTCAGCTCAATCAGCGTTAGCTGCTGGACTAACGAGGAGCAAAGTACGACGTCAGGTCGCAAGCCAAATTTTCGGATCACCTCAGGGTATTTGGCACGGCCCTTTAGGTCTACGGTCAGATCCCAGTCCCTCGCACCGTCGAAAACGGTAGCAAGCGGCAAGTCGTCAGCTTTACCATCTTTGCGGCCTCCTCGGACGAAAGAAAGAAGGAAATCTCCATCGGCCTCGGCCTGTACCTTTCTTTGTTCGCTCTCATTCTAGATACATCCTATATATATATATATATCCATCCGTCCGTCCGTACATTTCTCTCTATGTCTCTCTGCTGACTGTCTGTCTGCCTATCCATCTTTCCATTCCATTTATCCATCTGTATGTATATATAGCCTACTGTCTGTCCGTCTATCTATTCGCCCGTCCGTCTGTCTTTCTGTTTGTATGTCTCTCTGCTGTCTGTCTATCCATCCATCCATACATACATCTATCCATCTATCCGTCTATCCACTCAACAGTTCGCATCATCACATCCCGTCCCTTTACTCAATGACTCGATCACCAATGCACAAAATAAATCATCCACAAATCCACTTAATCACGCTTACATCAATCATTTCCTCCATCAATACAACCACAGAATCTTCCACCACCCTCTGTTATCTGTCTTCCACTCCGCAGGACGCGCCGGTGGACTATGTTGTTGTTAGAATGGGATTTTTTTTCTCCGACAAAGATTTCAGTGGCCAAGCTACGATTGTGCAATACTTTGCACCTATAAAATACGAAGGAAATTTGGTCTGTTAATTCTGAATGCTTTTTTAAATTGTTTCCAATTTATATTGTTTGTGTATTTTCGTAATTAGTTGATTGTTAATGCGAATATTGATGTATTTTTGTCTGTCTGTCTGTCTGTCTGTCTGTCTGTCTGTCTGTCTGTCTGTCTCTCAGTAAATCTCTCCCAACCCACCTACCCCACCCACCTCTCTCTCATCTCTCTCACTCCCTCTCTCTCTCTCTCTCTCTCTCTCTCTCTCTCTCTCTCTCTCTCTCTCTCTCTCCTTTCTCGACTCCCTCTCAACAATTTCTCGTTTCTCTCTCTTTTCCCGCCTCCCTTTCACTCATCCCTTTTCTCCTCTCTCTTCCTCTCTCTCTCTCGTCATCTCCTCATCTCCTCCTCTCTCTCTCTCTCTCTCTCTCTCTCTTTCTCTCTCTCTCTTATTTTTCTCTCTCTCCTCTCTCTTCTCCATCTCTCTCCCAAATCTCTCCCTCTCCCCATTCTCTCTATCCTTTGTATCTTACTCTTTCTCTCTCCTTTGTACCCTCCCTCTCTCTCTCTCTCTTTCCCCTTTCTCTCTCCTCTCTTTCTCACTGCCTCCCTCCTCCTCCTCCTTCCTCCTCCCTCCTCCTCCCTCTTCCTCCTCCTCCTCCCCCTCCTCCTCCTTCTCCCTTCTCCTTCTCCCTCCTCCTCCCTGCTCCTCCTCTCTCCTCCTCTTCCCTCCTCCTTCTCCCTCCGCCGAATATTAATTAAATGATATGCTCCCCACCAGGGACTGGGCGAAGCCGGGCCACGTCGTCTTTTTTGAGAACGGGAACGGGAGCAGGGGCCGAATATTGAATTAAATGAGACGCTCAATTTACCCAAGTTAATTGTTGGGGGAAGATGTAAAGATCTTACAAGTGCTCTTTCTAATAACAGACAGACAGACAGACAGACAGACAGACAGACAGACAGACAGACAGACAGACAGACAGACAGACAGACAGACAGACAGACAGTAGATAGTCGGGAACGGGAGTTTATATGACTACTTATATGAATTAAATGAGATGCTCCCCACCAGGCGCTGGGCGAAGCCGGACAGGGTCAGACAGACAGACAGACAGATAGACAGACAGACAGATAGATAGTCGGGAACGGGAACGGGAGCTTATATGACTACTTATATGAATTAAATGAGATGCTCCCCACCAGAGCCTGGGCGAAGCCGGGCCGGGTCAGCTAGTGTATATTATATTTGCAACCCTTTGAACATAAAATTCCTTCGTTCGTTCTGTTGTCTAATTTGCCCCTCGGCATATTATTCTTGTTCCGTGTTCCAAATTATGCTGATATAATTATTCCCTTTCTTCATTTGCTTGTTTTTGATATGCATGTCTAAAACTTCTTAGTTATAAGCATTTTGATTTCTGCATTTAGGTGTGTGTGTTCCTCTTTCAGTAATTTATTTCTCTGTGCGTTTATTTCTTTGTTTATTTATTTATTTATTTATTTATTTAATGTATTTCTTAATTAATTAATTATTTATTTAATTATTTAAAGTAATAATTTATTTATTTAATGTATTTATGTATTTATTTAGTGTATTTATTTATTTAATGTATATATTTATTTAATGTATTTATTTATTTATTTAATGTATTTTTTATTTATTTAATGTATCTATTCATTTATTGATGTATTTAATATATTTATTTATTTATTTATTTATTTAACATAATTATTTATTTATTGTATGTATTTATTTATTTTTTAATTTAATGTGTTTATTTATTTAATGTATTTATTTATTTATTTAATGCATTTATACTGTCTGTTTAATTATTTATTTATTTAAGTACATATCAATGCATTTGTATTTGTTATATTGTCCTCTCATGCATAGAAAATTCAATATTGGCATAACAGCCATGTTCACGCGTAAACTATCACTGTAGACAGCAGAATACAAACAATAAGTCTGCTCAAAGTACTACATATCCAGGCGAACCTTCTGGCCTTGAGAAACAACAGTGGAAGATAAACTCTATGGACCGCTGAGTGAACTAAAAAAGACAGTGAAATTCATACAAGAGACAACATTACAGTTGTAGACAAATTTCAAGCGAACGAAAGAAGAAGAAGTTATGTTTTCACTCCTATTTTCATTCATCCATCTGTTGATTCATTAATTGTCATTTCCTTATATTTATAACTCCATTGGTTTATTTATGATTGTTTTTATCATTTCTCCATGTTACTATTACTGCTTTTTTAGTCTTCTTTGTGTATTTTTTCCTCCTCATATTTATATTTAAATTTATTCCTTTCTCCAATTATTTATTTCTTTATTTATATATGTCTTCATTTATTTTTTTTTCCGTTTATTTATATCATCCTTTATTTACTGTTACAGTTATTTCGATATATATATATATATATATATATATATATATATATATATATATATATATATATATATATATATATATATATATATATATATATATATATATATATATATATATATATACATATGCACTATTTACTCTGAATATATTGAATTTTTACTTTTTGTCCATTAATTTGTCTCTCTATCCATTTATGCATTTCTCTATAAATTTGTCTCCATTTATTTATATATGCAAGTGTGTATTTCTCCATTTCTTTATTTCTTCACCTATTTAATTGTCTTGCGTATTTCACCATTTATTTCATAGTTCAGTTATTTACTTCTCTGTTTCCTGATTAATCCGTTTCTATGATTAATGGTAGACATAGTATTTATCTTTTTTATCAGGTCTTAGTTAGATATGACTGAGCTACAGTATAACAGTAGAAGGTACTTCCTATTTCTGTTAGCGCCTAATGTTGGGCGACGCTTACTAACCCCGACACCCCACATTGTGCCAACGGCTTCGGTCGGAGGAGCGCAATTGGGAGGGTACAAACCTTATCCTGGTGCTAGGAAATGCAACCTAAAGACTGAATGTCATTTCAAGGCAGACCAGGCCCTAAGCCTTAGGTTGCAACTGGTCTAGGATCGAAGCTCCGACAGGCAGACAGTTAGAGCATTGCTTTGCTGATCCGGCAGTTTTTGCAGCTTGTCTTGTTCCAGACGTATTGGTGTTACCTATCCTCTGGAGTACACTAGGCAGGCCGAGAGAGGGATCATGCTGCATGGGCAACACATGGTCTCTAAATTCAGCCCAGGCTTTGTGTTATGGAGAGGTATAACTCCATTCTACAAACTATCGTCTGTCAAGACGGCCAGGTGGCAATCAGCATTTATCTTGCAAAATCCCGTCGCATCATCATCATCATCAACACTATCATCATGTGCCTTACCAGCTGGATCAACTCTGCTGATGATATTCCTCCATGTCACCATCTCAGTCCATCCAGTATCATTTCCCTTGGGTTGCCTATGCCTCGTCTCCTAATGATCGTTGCAGTCATCGCAATGTTTTCCAATGCTTCTTTTCGTGTTATATGTCACAAAATCTGTGTGGCTCTTTCTTATAGCTGTATATAATGTTCTGATTTCATTGGCCTCTTCCAGGCAATCATTGTTAGTTACTCTGGCTGTATTCGATATTCACAATATTCATCTCAGATGCCCGACCTCTATTGCTTCTAAGTTCTTCCTGATTTGTTCAATAAAGATTGTGCTTCTTCATTTTTCTACGAGCAATACGAAAATTCCCTGTAGGCTTCTTAGACCAGTTACACGTTTAGGGCCGTAAAATATAACGTATCAATAGTTACTAAGAAAGTACTCTACAACACAATCTTCCCACCAACTCTATGCTACCAACGCCAAACCTGGACATTGACAGAAGAAGAAAATAGAAAAATCACAACAGATATGAAATTCCTGAGAATAATACTCAATGGTTTAGCCATGTAACTAGATTACGAACTAACAGTATACCACAACAAGCAATGACGTAGAGACCACACGAACGGAAGCAGAGGAAGAGGCCGACCACTTTCACAATGGACAGAGGGAATAGCAGGGTCCATGGGCATCTCGATACATGAAGTACATAAACAGGCATTTTACCGCTGTTTATACTTCCACTCGACACCGCAGGGTATAAGAGGAGAGAGATGAGATGAGATGATATGAAATGAGATGAGATGAGATGAGATGAGATCAGTTCCATGGTTCACTTCCATACAACAGAACAGGTACTATATCTTGAATTCTGGGGGAGTGTTTAATGTCTCCTGTTGTGGTATTTGTTTACATTCCTTATGCTTGATCATATCTTGTATTTCATATGTTCCCAAGCTTTTATGGTTGGGTTATTGGTTGGTTTATTGGTTGAAATATTGAAATATGCCTTTCGTGATCAGGATGGTGGTATATACATTCACTCACGCTCAGATGGCGGCCTCTACAATGCTCAAAGATTGAAGGCCAAGACCAAAATTAGGAGGGTACTGATCAGAGAGTTGCTTTTTGCAGATGATGCTGCAGTTACGACCCACTCTGAGGAAGAATTGCAATGTCTACTATCTGCATTCTCCAGTGCTTGTTCTGAATTTGGTTTAACAATTAGCAAAAAGAAGACACAGATTATGTCACAAGGTGCACATGGGGTACCATCAATCTTTATTGACGACGCCGAACTAGAGATGGTAGACCATTTTACATATCTAGGATCAGTGGTAAATAGCAAATTATCCCTAGATCAGGAAACCAACATCCGGATTGGCAAAGCAGCAACAACAATGAACAGGTTAAGAAAAATAGTCTGTGAGAACAGGAAGCTTACTGCCAAAACAAAAGTCCTTGTCTATCAAGCCTGTGTCCTTAGTACTCTTCTTTATGGCAGTGAAACCTGGACAACTTACTCACACCAAGAGAAACGTTTAAACAGCTTTCATATGCGGTGTGTGCGAAGAATTCTTGGTATTAAGTGGCAAGACAAAATCACAAATACTGAAGTATTGGAAAGACCAGGTTGTGTAACGGTTTATTCCATGTTCAGTCCTCGTAGATCTTAGGAGGATGGATGAAGGTAGAATACCAAAGGACATCTTTTCTCGTGAATTACAAATGGGTAAGAGATCTCAGGGTCGGCCTCTACTACGATACAAAGATGTGTGTAAGCGGGACATGATTGATACAGGCATTGATAATGCACATTGGGAGCAAGTCGCCGCTGAACGTGTTGCATGGATGACAAACATCAGAAATGGAATAAAGACAACGGAGAAAATTATTGCAGATAACACACACCGGGCGTGTGTGACGTAAGATGGTGCATGATGGTGGAAATGACCACGTGTTCACATGCACCCACTGTGAACGAACATTTACAGCGCGAATTGGCCTTATCAGTCGCATTCGCTATCGCCATAAGTAAAAGTTATTATGCCTTTTTAAAGCACAAACTATCGTCTGTCAAGACGACAAGGTGCCAATGAATATTGGTTGGGTTACGGGTTGGGTTATTGGTTTAGTTATTGGTTGTTTTACGGGTTGGGTTATTGGTTGGGCTATGGATTTGGTTATTGGTTGAGTTATGTGTCAAACAATAATGTTTGAGTCATTGGTTGCGACATTGGTTGGGTGAAGCGTTGAGTTATTGGTTGAGTTATGGATTGGGTTATGGATTGAGTTATGGGTAGGGTTATTGGTTGAATGGTTGGGACGGTGAGTGGTTGCTATATTACTGATTGATTGTTTGGGAAAGTAGGTGGTTGCTATATTACTGGTTGATTATTTGGGTGGGTGAGTGGTTGCTATATTAATGGTTGATTGGTTGGGCATGTGAGTGGTTGCTATGGTTGCTATATTACTGGTTGATTGGTTGGGCGGGTGAGTGGTTGCTATTTTACTGGTTGATCTTTTGGGTGGGTGAGTGGTTGCTATATTACTGGTTGATTGGTTGTGAGGGTGAGTGGTTGCTATATTACTTGTTGATTGGTTGGGCGAGTGAGTGGTTGCTATATTATTTGGTTGATTTGTTGGGCTAGTCAGTGGTTGCTATAGAACTGGTTGATTGTTTGGGCAGGTGAGTGGTTGCTATATTACTTGTTGATTGGATGGGAGGGTGAGTGGTTACTATATTGCTGGTTGATTGATTTGGTCGGTGAATGGTTGCTATATTGCAGATTGATTGGATGGTTACTTAACTATTTGTTTGATGGAAAGGTTGGTTAGATGGATGGTGGAGGGCTAATTGACTGATTATTTATTTTTCTTGCTTTGCTGATTTTGTTTTGTTGATTTCCTAATTGGTTGATTCACTGATTGGTTGTTTCATGGATTTGTTTTGCTGACTGATTAGTTGATTGTATGGTTCGCTGATTTATTGCACGTGTATTAGTTGGTTGGTTGGGTGGTTGGTTGGTTGGTTGATTGGTTGGTTAATTAATTGATTGCTTAATTGATTGGTTGGGTAGTTGATTAGCTGATTAGTTTATTAGTTAGTTAGTTGATTGGTTTGTTGGCTGACTGGTTGGTTTAATGTTTGGTTTGATGGTTGGATATTTAATAAGTTGAATAGTTTATTGGTTAGTTGAATGATTAGTTGATTGTTTAACAAGTTCACTGGCTGATTGATTGGTTGATCGATTGATGATTGGCAGGTTAATTTATTAATAGTGTACGTGGGTTATTTGTTATTTGTTAAAGTTGATTGATGTTTTGAGCTAATTGTTTGGTCAGTTGATTGGTTCATTGATTCGTTGGTTGATTGATTGATGGGTCGGTTAGTCGATTGATTGTTTGGTTAGCTGAGTATATCAAAAATTAGAAGTAAAATGAACACACTTGATGTCAACTATGTGACAATGTACTTTCTCACAAGGTGGATGGTCAAGGTGTGTTTGATATAACACGGGAAGGAGATACCATTTTGAAGAGGCCGTTGGATTTCGAAAAGGGAGATAAAGTGTTTGGATTGGGAGTAGTAGGGCATGTGAGTTTGTTTCCCTTTACTTTCTTTACAAATCTATCTATCTATCTATCTATCTATCTATCTATCTATCTATCTATCTATCTATCTATCTATCTATCTATCTATCTATCTGTCTGTCTGCCTGTCTGTCTGTCTGCCTGTCGTGATATTGACCGCATCACACTTTGGCAATAGAAACACCTTCTGACGGCCGTTTCATAGGGGAGGGGTGGGACGACTGAACTCGCGTGAGAATTCCCAATATGCAGTGATGTATTTCGACGTAACATAACATAACATAACATAACATAACCACATCACTCACCAGATGCCGTTGGGCAACAAACACGGGGCTAGCACCATATACTACACGCCAGCCTGATGGCTCGGTCTTCATGGGTTTGAATCCAGCCAGGTGTTCAAAATTGGCTTGGGAGTTCCCGGGTTCGATCCCCGGTGAGGGCCGGAATTTTTTCTCGTTTACTTCTAGAAAGAAAAAATTTCTCCTGGTCTCTGGGTAGTGAGATCGGACGCCAGTGTGTATTGTTGCGCACGTAAAAACTCCCTTGGTAGTTGGAAATCGAAAAAGAGTAGCCTGTCGGCGCTGCCCGGGGAAAAGTAGAAATCTACCCAAAGTATTTCAGGATCCTTGCCGGTGCTACGGAGTTCGTGCACTGAGCTGAGATTTTCCGGAATCAGGCTTGAGTTAGGAGTAGAACGGAGCACTTATGGGTTACATTATGATGTTGATCCGACGACTAAACTAAACTAAACTAAACTAATTTGCATCTGTTTACCAGATATTGACACAGAATAGTAGGCCACTTTCAGTCCTGTAGGGCTATAGAGTTGTGCCACTGGGGAAGCACCTGACAGCAACGCTGGTGACTGTATAGTTCAATGATAGAGTGACAATCTTTGTCACAGTTTCCGCATCTGTAAGACGAGTCAGGTCCGCAGTAAATGACTGTGTTTTATGCCTGTGCCGCCTATCCTCAGTTTGTCAAGGAACACCTGTCCTTTTCGTACATCTCTTCTCCAGGAACATCTGTCTGTTGCAACTCTTTCCCACGTGTCTGGATCTGTTCCAAGGGTTTTCATATCTTATTTACACACATCCTTATATCGCATTTGGGGTCTTCCGGTTGGCCACTTCCCTGTGGTTAGATCTCCGTATAGGAGATCTTTGGGAATATGTTCATCCTCCATTCAAGATACATGGTCAAGCCACCAGAGGCGTCTCGCTTAAGGAGGGAGTGCACTGTGGTAATATCCGCTCTTTCAAACACATATTTGTTAGTTATATAATATACTAAGCCACTGGCAATAAAATTATGTCAATTGCAATGAGAAAAAGAGTGTTACAATGCAACATAGAACCTATACGTTTGTATGGATGTAAAACGTTGACAATGCGCAGACAAGTTGAATAAAATAAATCTAATGGCAGTGGAAATGTGGTTTCTGTGGTTTTTGGAAAATGCAAGAAACACCATGGACAGACAGAAAAAGCAAGTACTACAAGAAGCAAATGAAAACCGTAAACTGATTAGAGAAATTAGATGTAGGCAGTCACGGTATTTTGGACACCTAATAGAAAAAATACATTGGAGAACTTGGTGCCAACAGGCAAGACTGAGGGGGAAAGAACAAGGGGAAGGCACAGAGGCAAATATCTTGATGGCTTGACCACATGACATGGTCATGGAACACTGAGCTGATCCATGATTCTGGTAATCGTTTGAGATGGCAAAACACGTCCGCCTAGGCTTTATCAGCAGGACACAAGATGATGATGTGCCATATGCACCAGGGTCGTTTACTTATTTACTTAGATTTACCAGAAACATCTCACTGCATGAACAGAAGTCGTTTATACACGTGATAGGTAACGCCGTGGCTGAAAGGTTATGGTTTCCGTCTTAAGCTAACACGATGCTGCCTTCGTTACCAGGACAAGGCTGGAAATGTTTTGAAGAAGCATGGGTGCCTAATGATAATACTTGTTCCCCCTATCTGTGGCTAGTAAGATTTGAAACCTAGCATTTTTATATAGTTAGATGCATATCTTGTACAGGACGTAGCAGTCAACTGCAGCACTTTTTTGTTTTTGTTATTCCTGGGCAAGTTTACGTTCACTAAACAACAACAACAACAACAACAACAACAACAAGAAATCATGTAATATCATCATCCAGTGCTTTGCCAGCTGGCGTTGGCGATCATGCCTCTTCACAAATTACGATCTTTGACGTCATGGATCAATTCGTGTGTTGAATCCCTTCCGTGCCATAACACAAAACTGTCAAGAATCTTCTCACATTGTCTTCCTCTATCTCCCTTTCCGCAAATCTTTCCAGTTGTCACATGTTCCAGTTTTTGTCTTCTCACAACGTGGCCAAAAACCGTTGATTGTCCCATTTTGGTGTTTGTCATAAGTTGTTTTGCGACTGAGCCTCCCTTAAAACGTCCAGATTGCTCATTTTGGCTGTCCAATTAATTTTCAGCATTCTTCTGTAAAACTACATCTCCTAGGCTTCCATGTAATTTTTCGCCTCTTTACTAATTGTCCAGGATTTGCAGTCGTATGTTAAATCTGGTTCTTTATAACATGCAAGAACTCTTTTTCTAACTTTTAAGTACAGTGACTTATTGCACAAAACGTAATATGTTATATTTATATCCAACGGATGGCCAGGACTTTGGTGGGAGGAGTGCCAAAATGGTTGTAGAACTTCACGTGATTAACCTCAACGACAACCCGCCAATATTTGTGAACACCGGCTGCATTACAAACTGCAACGATACATACTACTATGCAATAATATCGTCATTGTATACGGTAAGGTTGTTTTTTGTTTGTGTTGTTCGCTCGCTTTGAATTCAAGCGTAAGCCATATACGTGATACTGCTTCTAGTGCGATGGGCTGATTTTTGCGTGTGGCTTTCCCTATTACCAGTGTCCCTCGCAATCAGGCAAACCCAGTCCGAGTTAAGAGGTACTTGTAATTTACGCCTCGAAGTCGATGACGAGAAGTCAACATTTTAGTCCAGCTGACCTGTGTAGGGGTTGAACACGCTATCTCGGCATCAGCACACTTTATGTTTAAGAACGTGCACTTTTAGCTATTTAGGCCAAGCCGGTCTCCGGTACGTTTATTTACATGGAAATGTGTTGTTTGTGGGACAAGTCCGATACACAAACGTCTCGAAAGTGGATATGCGAATGCACCTTAGGAGTAACACGCCTGGGAGTCGTGACCCAGGTGACTCCGCCCTCTGAGAGTGTAAAGAGGGTAAATGGGAGCTGGATTTTCCGCCGCAAGATGGGGAGACGGGAGTAAATTGGGAACTCTTTAAATGATCGATGTGTGTCTATCACCTGGTGTGTCTGTCTGGGTGTATTTCTGTATGTTTGTGTATTTGTCTCTGTGTTCGAGTGATTGTCTATGTCTGTCTGTTGTTGGCTTTTTTAGTTTTGTCTACTTTTCTGTGATGTCTCATAACATGGTAATATGCATTGTTTATGTTTACAACGTCCATTTGACAATAATTTTGCCTATGTGAATGTAACATGCACAATTGATGAATGAAGGATGAGTGATTGGAAGGGCCGAATGTAAGACGGCCTGCGTGCAAAATTTGTTACCCTTTGAAAATAATGATAAAGATAAAGATGTGTATGTCTGTTTATGTGTCTATATGTAGTGTCTGTCTATCTACGTGTGTCTGAATGTCTATATGTCTTTGTCTGTGTATGTCTGTTTATGTGTTTATGTGTAGTGTATGTCTATCTACGTGTGTCTGAATGTCTATATACATTTGTCTGAGTGTCATAATACTCCCTCGGGTAAAGGGAACCTGCTATCACACATTACTAAAGGGATGTCTACAGACTTAGTACATTAGTGACCTCCATCTACAAAACCCCTCCAGCCTTTGGATCACTATCTCCCTCACTCTCAACCAAGGGACATTACCCCTTTCTAACCTCGTCCTGAATACATGACACAATTCTGGTATCTAACCATGATAACAAGATGGTGTATTATACAAAATGAATGAGGGTGATGATGATGACTCCGAGATAGAATCGCTGTATCTAGGCGAGACCAGACATGGCAGTACGGGAGTAGCCCCAAGGAAGAAGTGTCATCACAGTAACATGTTCCAAGTCCCACACTATGAGGTAATTCGGTCACAGCCTCACCGAATGTATCCAGCCTCCGGCCAGGTATATAGTCTTCTCCACAGTGACCAGACGGTAGGCGTGGCGAATCACGGGCACTGGGGACGTCAGGTTGATGACGACAATGAAGTCCGGCCCACACACTGGTTAGCAAGGTCTACTGTCACTGGTGTGGCCGGGGAACAAAGGCACTTCCCTGAAGAGTCCGGAAGTATCGAGTGCACTGCTGATATAGCGAGATTTCGATATCTCACTCAATCAATCAATCAATCATGTGCCATGCCGGAAAGCGTGGGCGGTCATGATTCGCCATTTCACTCGATCACCAGAGTCGTGGATCAGCTCAGTGTTCCTGTCTCGTCCATGCCATGTGGCCAAGCCATCCAGGTATTTTCCTCTCGGTCTTCCTCTTGGTCTGTTCCCTTCGATCTTGCCAGCTGTCACTAAGTTCTCCAGTCCATTTCTTCTCATAACATGTCCAAAAAATTTTGACTGTCTACGTCTAATTTCTCTAATCAATCTACGATTTTCATTTGTCTCTTGTAGTACTTGGTCATTGGTTTTTCTATCTGTCCATGGTATTCTTTGCATTTTCCTCAGAAACCACATTTCTGCAGCCATCAGATGTTTTTCAGCTTGACTGCACATTGTCCAAGTTTCACATCCATACAAAAGAACAGGCTCTATGTATCCCCTCAACACTCTTTTTCTCGTTTCAATTGACATCATTTTATTGGTCAGAATGTTTTTCATCTTGCTAAAGGCTACTTTCGCAATGGCGATTCTTGTTCTAATCTCTTCAAGGCATCTGCCATCAGATGTTATGACTGTTCCGAGATAATTGAACCGATTCACTTGTTGAAGAATATTCCCATTTACTTGTATATTACATTGTGGTACTTCGTTCTTCCTAGTGACGACCATAACCTGTGTCTTCCTACAATTTAATTCCAACCCCAGCTGCTCACTGTGTACAACCACAGCGTCTACTAATTGTTGCAGATCCTGTGCATTGTCTGCAATCAATACTGTATCATCTGCATATCTAATGTTATTTATGTTTCGTCCTCCAATGCTGATTCCATTTAGGTCTTCTACATTTCTGAAAATATTTTCACTGTATAGGGAAAAAAGATCTGGAGACATTACACATCCCTGCCTAACACCTCTCTTAATAGGTTGGTATTGTCCTACTTCATTATCAATTCTTATGGCAGCTTGTTGTTTCCAATATATGTTTTTTATAAGTCTAATGTCTTTCCCATCAATTTGTAGATCTGCAAGCATATCCACAATGTTGACATGTCTAACTCTATCAAAAGCCTTTGTGTAGTCAATAAAGCAAAGATGTATATCCTTGTTTACTTCTAAAGCACGTTCAATAACTGTTCGCAGCATATACACAGCATTTACTGTACCCTTTCCTTCTACAAAACCACATTGTTCTTCCCCTATTTCAGGTTGTATTTTCTTCCTCACTCTTTGCATGATAATTCGTAACAAAATCTTTGTGATGTGACTCATTATACTAATTGTTCTATGTTGATCACATTCTAAGGTTCCTGATTTCTTTGGGATTGCAATAAATACAGAATTACATAATTCAGAAGGTATATCTCCAGTATCATATAATGTGTTCAGCAGTCTAGTGACTTGCTCTAGTCCAAATTCTTCTAAAGCTTTAATCATTTCTGTTGTGATGTTATCTGCACCGGGGGCCTTGCCAGCTTTCATATGCTTAAGAACATTTTGAACCTCCATCTTTAAAATTGCTGGTCCTTCATTATTAAATCTAATAGCATACTGTTCCTCTCTGTTATCATTATACAGGTCTTTCACATAATCTCACTCACTGGTAGTAAATGTCACAACTGTCCATGCTACCACCTTAGTTCAACGGACCCACACCGCTGGTATCACCGAGCAGGTACATCCACAACTGAATCGTGACTCTGAGAACAAAGTTTAAATAGGTCTTCAACAGAATCATAAGACACATGGGGCCAGGCACTTGATAGTGAAGACATCGTTTCTAGCTGGCGGTAAGGCAGTCAGTCATCTTCACATCTGGGACAATGATAACACCAAGATACTTGCCAAGGTAGGATCAAGAGTAAGGCAATAGGTAGATGCCATGGTGAACAAACTGGTATGGCAGACGTGGAGTTGGCTATGGGTTAGCTGGTCCCATACTGAGAATTAGCTCTCGGGAGTCGATACCTCTCGCCTTGGTAGTGGTGCTCACAGGCGGCTAACACCGACACTCGACATAGTCTCCATCACTGGACTCGTCACCAGATCGTCACTCCACTCTCATAAAGGTAGAACCTGTGGAGGACAACACTCGGTGAGAGCAGCATGAATCAGACTTACCATATGCGGATACATTCAGACCATGCTTACTCAGACGGGTGGGCCCTTCACATCAGGGAACCCACTCTCTCACTGATGCTCTCAGCTGCCGAGGACGAACTGGGCCTAAGACCGAACAGGCAGCTATCCAACTGCGTCATCTTTCCTAGACGAAAGTAGAGCTGGGCCGAGGGTGTTGGTCACTGGTGTCTCAGAGATTGTTCTATCCTGAAAGGTTGCTACAGAACATATACGGTTAGTGAATTAATTGTACTAATAGGCAGAATGGACCTGAAGTAGGGCCGAGGCATCCAATACCCCCACCGGTTCTCCCCAATCTCCCTGGTTCACTGTCCCCTACCCGCCAGAGATGAGGTGGTACCGTGCCGTAGGTACAATATATCCAATATATCTAATGTAATATACAGGATGATTCCCCTGTAGCAGAAATCCCACTCCGTTCCCCCAACATTTGTCCCAGGTCGGGGCATTTAGAACGGTGTCACTGTTCCCTGAACAGTCCTGTCGCATCGGTCACTTTTCTCCCTTGTGTCAACTTCTCAGGAATTCAGTATATAATAAGCTGGTATTCTGTCGAGGGATACTAATTAAAAGACATATGTGAGGAAAGCCAAGAAGAAAGCCAGTGGTCGCCCACCACGTGACACGATCTTCGAATCATGATACGACCTTGAAACGACCTCAGATGTATCTGCCGACCGGTGCACTAGCTTCGTCTTACCCGCCCAAGTTCATCGATATATCGCATGCCCTAGAATATGCGACTCCTTAATCTACTTCCTGTTTCCCGTCCGGTAACGCCTCGGCCACACCGGCCCCGACTACGCTCAAGTACATGAAGCTGGCCATGTGTGAACTCAAATTACAGGTCTCGTTTCCCTGAACCCGATTTGCCCGATCTACAGTTTCTGTGGATAAGCCGCGCTCTGCTAACCTAATACATATCTTTGCCATACAAAGCTGGTAAACACTCGTTTGCAAGAGGCTTCAAATACAGGCCCACAACAGTTCACATTTAACCCACTTCCATGCGCAGTTCAGTACCCACGGCCTAGCAATCTCGCGTCATGGATTACCGACACTGCTTTAATTAAATAAATGAGTTACACGCACCTTAAGCTAGCAGCTCAACTGTTAATATGGGAGCCGTTGTCAAATCAACAGGACTGGGTGTCGGTTCTCTTTAACCATTGTGAAGACATCGGTAGCCCCGCTCGCCATTGCACAGGTTGCACTAGGCCATACGGCCAGTGTTACCATCTCCATTTGATGAAAAAGCACCAAAATTGACCCAAAAAGAGCACTAAAAAGCACCAAAAATTCTTAGGAAGCACCAAAAAAAAAAAAACTGTTTTTATTACAAATGTAACAAGGCAGCACAGTAAAATTTATTAATATCACTTCATATTTTAATGAAGTTTATTCCAGATCCGCCAAATCCCAATCAGAACTACTTTCGAGCCAAGAAAGCACCAAATTGGAATACTATTTTTGGGGAAATCACTAAAACAAGCACTGGTGGTATTCATTCAAAATGTTATACAGTAGCACATTATAATTTATTATTATCACTGTATATTAGAATGAAGTTTATTCCAGATCTGCCAAGTCCCAGTCAAACAACTCCTCATCAGTTTATGTAGCTATTTCCTGCTGTGTTTGCTCCTGCGATGATGAGGATGAGGAAGATGATTGAAATAAACATGTATATGCCGCCTGTGATCCAATTTTTCGCAGAATATCCTTAGGTAGTTTATAATAATGACAGCATTTGCCATATCTTTTCATTCCATATCTAATGGTCAAGACAGCTGTCAAACTCTTGATGCTCAGTCTGTTCCGCAATTTTGATTTTATACCTCCCATCTGACTGAAAATGCGCTCCACGTCCGCATTAGAATGAGGAAATCTGAGCAAAGTTAAAGCTAAATCTGTAAAATCATGGAAAGGATTTTCACCGGTGGCATCCCTGTATGAGGCTATTTCTTCCCACAGTCCAAGTGTGTCAAAGGTCTGTGTCCACTGCATGTGATGAAGTTTTCTCCACTGGAAATCGATGCCGGTGAGAGTAGCTGCATCTTATGCAAACATTTTTAGCAATATCCAATATACAGGGCTTCATTGGCTGTAGACATTCACTTACACTAAGACATGACATGGACTGCAACACTCGAACGTTATCGGGTGTACGTGAACGCAGCTGTGTCAAAAGCTCTATTACAAACTGGATGCACCTTCCACGAATTTCTTTCTCATCGGGAAACTTGTAGTCTGCTATTTCTTTCTCAAACTCATAGCCTAGATTGGGATTAGGATCTAAATCATCTTGAATAGCATCACTTTCTGTTATTTTTTTTCCCAGGATTAGCAATCTTTGAACTGATAGAATCAATGAGCTGGACAAGATTGCTGAGTAGTTTTGTTGGATCCTGTATATCTGCTTCGAATTTCTTATTCACACTTTGAACTTCTCCGAGAATATGCTTGAGAAATATGAGATACACATAGTTTTTCATATCGCTAAACATAGAATGTAGAAGTTCTGCTGTCTAACAGCGCTCGCTGAGTCTTGCTACATCAAAATGAGTTCTGAGCTCGACCCACTGCTGCAATATTCTGACAATGGTATATTGAATGGACATCCACCGTGTCTGGCTTAATTGAACAATCTTCAACGGATGTTGTCCATCATTTATTGAAGCAAAAAGCTCCATGTACTTTGCTTGACGAAGACATGAGTGAGAAAACCAGTTATATGTTTCTCTAATCATGAACTCTATGTTCATGGGCAGACAAGCAGCTGCAGCCTGTGACACTGCCAGCTGAAGGGAATGACATACACACCTAATTAGTACCAGATGAGGGACTTCGGGTTTTGATTTTGTATATACTCCATACACTCAAGTCTGCTTTGAAGAACTGTAAAAAATCAGAAATAAATATCATAATGGGTGATTTCAACGCAAAAATAGGAAAGCAAAGCGATGGATGCAGTGTAGGCAACCATGATTTGGGAGAGAGAAATAAAAGAGGATACAGACTAGTAGAATGGGCTAAAGAACAAGAAATGATTGTAGGAAACACCTGGTTTAAACAGCATCCTAGAAGATTATGGACATGGAGGAGTCCAGACAGCAGGATTAAAAACCAGATAGATTACATCCTGATTAGCACAAGGTTTCGAAATGCGTTAACAATCGTAAAAACAGTTCCAAATGCAGGCTGTTACAGTGATCACAGATTAATTACAGGCACATTGAGGGTAAAGTTAAAGAAAGTCAAGTATACAGCAGGAAACCCTAAATATGACTTGTGCAAATTGAAAACTGACAAAGAAATACAAGATAATTTTAACATATGATTTATTGTCTGATCTAGAGATCCTATTTCAAGATGTAGATGAGCAATGGGAAATGCTGAAGAATTCAATCAGTTGTGCAGCAGAAAAAAACTATTCCACAAGTAAAGAAAGTGGGTCGTAAGACATTGATGACTGAAGAAATTTTACAGCTAATGGAAACAAGAAGACAGAACAAAAATAATCCTGCCAAATATGAAACAATTCACAGAAAAGTCAGAACCTTATGTAAGGAGGCAAAAAAAAACATGGCTTGAGAAAAATTGCAGAGAAATTGAAAAACAACACAACAGTAAAAATGCGAAACTAATGCACAAAATAATTCAGGACTTACTAATCAAAGAACACGTACATCAGCAGTCTGCCTAAAGACAAAAGATGAAAGAGTCATAATATAAAAAGATCAGATCTTACATGTATGGTCAGATTACGTGAAAAAACCTTTATGACGATAACAGAGACGAACAGTATGATGTTCAAAATAATAATGAAGGACCAGCAATTTTGATGATGGAGGTTCAGAATGCTCTTAACCAAATGAAATCTGGCAAGACCCCCGGTTCAGACAGCGTCACAACAGAAATGATTAATGCTTTAGAAGAATATGGAATAGATAAAGTTACCAGTCTGTTTAATACAATATATGATACTGGAAATATACCTCAGGAGTTATGTAATTCTGCATTTATTGCAATCCCAAAGAAATCAGGAGCCTTGGAATGTGATCAACATTGAAAAATTAGTATAATGAGTCACATCACGAAGATTTTGCTAAGAATTATCATGCAAAGAATTAGAAGGAAAATACAACCTGAAATAGGAGAAGAACAATGTGGGTTTGTAGAAGGCAAGGGTACAGTAAATGCTGTGTATATACTGAGAACCGTAATCGAACGTTCTATAGAAGTAAACAAAGATCTACACCTTTGCTTTATTGACTACACAAAGGCTTTCGATAAAGTGAGACATGTAAACATGATAAGGATGCTTGAAGATCTACAAATTGATGGAAAAGATCTTAGACTTGTTAAAAAACATATATTGGAAACAACAAGCTGCCATAAGAGTTGATAATGAAGTAAGCCAATATCAGCCTATTAAGAGAGGTGTGAGATAGGGATGTGTAATGTCTCCAGATCTGTTTTCCCTGTACAGTGAAAGTATTTTCAGAAATATTGAAGATATGGAAGGAATCAACATTGGGGGACGATGCATCAATAACATTAGATATGCAGATGATACAGTCTTTATTGCAGACAATGAACAGGACCTGCAAAATTTAGTAGATGCGGTTGTTACACACAGTGAACAACTAGGGTTAGAATTAAATTGTAAAAAGACACAGATTATGGTCGTCACTAGGAAGAACGAAATACCACAATGTAATATACAAGTAAATGGGAATATTCTTCAACAAGTGAATAGGTACAATTATCTCGGAACAGTAATAACATCTGATGGGAGATGCCTTGAAGAGATTAGAACAAGAATCGCCATGGCAAAAGTAGCCTTTAGCAAGATGAAAAACATACTGACCAATAAAATGATGTCAATTGAAACGAGAAAAAGAGTGTTGAGATGCTACATAGAACCTGTACTTTTATATGGATGTGAAGCTTGGACAATGAGCAGTCAGGCTGAAAAACATCTGATGGCTGTAGAAATGTGGTTTCTGAGGAAAATGCAAAGAATACCATGGACAGCCAGAAAGACCAATGAACAAGTCCTTCAAGAAACAAATGATGATCGTAAACTGATTAGAGGCATTAGACGTAGACAGTCACAATGTTTTGGGCATGTTATGAGAAGAAATGATTTGGAGAACTTGGTGACACCTGGTAAGATCGAGGGGAACAGACCAAGGGAAAGACTTAGAGGCAAGTACCTGGATGGCTTGGCCTTGTGGCATGGTCGAGACAGAAACACGGAGCTGATCCTCGACTCTGGTGATCGAGTGAAATGGCAGAACATGACCGCCCACGCTTACCGGCATGGCACATGATGGATGGATGGATATACTCCATTGTTTACACCTGTCATGACAGACGCAATGTCAGTGCCGAGTGCAACTAGTCTTTGCAACTCATGTCCATTCTTGTTTAAACAATCTTTTAACGCATTGCATATTGCCTGTGCATTGCAGTCACTCAGTTCAACTACATCTAAATAAGTAACCACAAATTGCTTTCTTGTCTCTGAATATTACCTAATAGCTACTCCAAGTAGCTTAGTTTCAGAAATGTCATTGCTCTCATCAATCAATAAGCTGTATTTACTTTTCCCAATATCAGCTGTCAAGTCTGTTGTGAAATATGGTGCAAGTATATTTGAAATAACTGCTCTGCACTTAGTTCTCCTAAGCTTAAAGTTCTTGCAAACTTTGCTGTCACCAAAGTGTACCTTGCAGAGTTCACTTAAATGGTCAACAACGCGAAGCGAACAATGGCCAGATATGAACAAAGACATGCATCCTTCTGTTTCTTTGACATCATCTTTCAGTTTGTCAAATGCAATAGTTTGCCTTTGTGTACTGAATGTTTGTTCGGCTTTCTGATGTTTCGTTGTATTCTTGTGCCTCTCAATATCATTTAACCTGGCTGCAATTGAACATTTGCAATATTTGCAAATGCACTTAGTATTATCCCCCTCTACTTTTAACAACCATTTTTGAAATCTCGTGTCACTGAGCCACTGTTCTCTGAAATGTTGACAATATTTCTTACTCATGGTGAAACACAAATAAGCTTAAATGAAAGGATCATGTAGACACCACAAAATTATGAACTCGATTACAAGCTAATGGCCTTGATGTTACTTCATTAACAATTGAATATAGAAATTAACATCGATCGCAGTAAACTCGTCTATAGGAAAAATTTAATAATTAACTCTCACCTTGAATTCATGAAACAAATGCAGAAACAGATTTACGCAATCCGGTGAATGATATCATACATTTAATAGTGTGCCGAATAATAACAATAGGCAATAGTCTCCTATACTGTTAAAACGCCCTTTATACAGGGTCGAGGTTTAACCTAGTATCTATGAAACTTCCCTAACATTATCCAGTTTCACCTTGACGTACAATCTTCTAATCCGCCGTCTCCAAATTCAGGATTGGTCTAGGTTCGGTCTTTTCATTGATCATATCCTTCAATAGATTCTTCCTCCTGTTATCTATTCGTCAAGCCTCGCAATCATCGCATCCCTCTCTTCACCAAACACGGGCTCCACGAAAACGCATCCACTCCGCAGAAGAATCTCACAACGTCTGTTTACTTGTTGTCCTCTGACGTCGAAGGTTTCTCTTGGTTTTCGTGCCAAGTTTGGTATGTTCTTTTGGAAATCCCGTTTCTCTCCTTATGTATCTTCTTCTTGGTGTGTGCCCGTCATGGCACTAATGCATTGACGTTTGAACTTGTCTGCAAGATGGCGTTCGTTTTCAGCTAAATCGTATTAAAGGGAGTTAAATTAGTTGAATATTGCGCGGTAACGTGCTAAGACTGTTTTAATCCCTCGCTTCAGTTCAAATTCGGCTTTTTAATGTTCCCAAAATGATTTTTAAAGTAACTTTTACCCACCCCAAAAAAGTACCAAAAAGCACCAAAGAAATTTTGTGAAGCACTAAATTAACGCGGCCGCGCTAAAAGCAAAATTTTCGCACTAAATTACTTGAAAAAGCACTAAATTTAGTGCGAAAAGCACTAAAATAGCAACACTGCATACGGCCGTCCTTTCGCCAGCTTGCTCAGAACACAACTGAAGTCTTTGTCTGTTGGACTTCCCCTGCCCATGCGCACGCATGGGAAGTCCACTACTGAACGGTATTCACGGCAACTGCGTTCTGTATGCTTCCAAACCTCGATCAAGGGCGAGCAATCGCTATTGTCTGGCATGAGGGATTTCGAGGTTGTTTCCCTTCAACCAGTAAATTTCACCACGAAGCAAAATGTCACAAGCGTTTCGTGACACTGAGTATGTCTGTTTATGCGTCTATGTGAAGTGTCTGTCTATCTACTCGTGTTTGAATGTCTATATGCTTTTTTCTGTGTATGTCTGTTTAGTGTCCATGCTTAGTGTCTGTCTACGTGTGTCTAAATGTACAATATGCCTTTGTCTGTGTATGTCTGTTTATGTGTCTATGTGTAGTGTCTGTTTATCTACGTGTCTGAATGTCTGTATGCCTTTGTCTGTGTGTGTATTTCTCTCTGTCGCCATGGATTTGTCTCTACCTATGTGCGTCTGTTTGTGTCTGTATTATTGTGGGTGATTATGTGTCTATGTGCGCGTTTCAATGTCTTTCTCTCCTCTCTCTCTCTCTCTCTCTCTCTCTCTCTCTCTCTCTCTCGCCCTCTCTCTCTCTCCATGTGTTTGTCTCTATCTATATGTCTGTATGCGTATGTATGTCTGTGTGTCACTGTGGGTCTTTATGTGTGTCACGTATGTGTGTACATATTTAAGTATACATGTATGTATTGGCAGATGATAGTTTGTTACATTTTGCTTCAAAACACACATAATAACCTCTCCATAACACAAAGCCTGGGCTGAATTGTAAAGACCATGTGTTGCCCATACAGCACGATCCCTCTCTCGGCCTGCCTAGTTTACTCCAGACGAAAGGTAGTACCAATATACCTGGAACATGACAAGCTGCAGAAGCCACAGAATCAGCAAAGCTATCTCTCTGTCTCTCTCTCTCTCTCTCTCTCTATATATATATATATATATATATATATATATATATATATATATATATATATATATATATATATATATATATATATATATATATATATATATATATATATATATAGATATATACATTGCGATCTCCGTCTGTCTGTCTGTCTGTCCGTATGTCCTTTATGCGCTCGCGAACGGCCGATCCGATTGAGATGAAATTTTCTACACGTCTTCCTTTCTTTCCAGTGCAGCCCATTGTCGTATTTTTTTTTTTCTTCCTCCTCCTCCCTCCTCCCATTCCCAAAATACGTACGTACATATATGATGATGATGATGAAAGAATCCCCGAACCAAAACGCTAGGGAAAGGGAAGAAAATGACGTGACTACACAGAATCGTCACACGGCAATCATCATCATCATCAAGTGCCGTGCCGGCTGGCGTAGGCGTTCAACTCTGCTGCTGATATATATGCCTCCATGCCACGGCAATATCAATAAAAATTCATCTTTTTATGTGTAAGGAAGTTATCTACAGTCGTGTAGAAGGGAAGAACAATCAATGGAAGGACCGAAATCACAGAACCTAGACGAGTATGAATTCGGAATGGCGAACTCCCTCCTCTCTTCTCCTCCTGCCTCTACCTCCTCCCCTCCTCCTCCCTCTACCTCCTCCCTCTACCTCCTCCCTCCTCCTCTTCCTCCTCCCTCTACCTCCTCCCCCTCCTCCCTCTCCCTCCTCCCTCCTCCTTCTCCCTCTTCCTCTCCCTCCTCCTCCATCCTCCTCCCTCCTACTCCCCCCGCCTCCTCCCTCCTCCTCCCTCTACCTCCACCCTCCTCCTCTTCCTCCTCCCTCTACCTCCTCCCTCTACCTCCTCCCCCTCCCTCCTCCTTCTCCCCCTCCCTTCTCCCTCCTCCTCCCTCTCCTACTCCCTTCTCCTCCTCCCTCCTCCTCCTCCCTCCTCCCTTTTCCTCCCTCTACCTCCTACCTATACCTCCTCCCTCCTCCTCCTTCCTCCACATCCCTCTTCCTCCTCCTCCCTCTTCATCATTCCTCCTCCTCCTCCTCTCCCTTCTCCCTCCTCCTTCTCCCTCCACCTCCTCCCTCCTCCTCCCTCTCCCTCCTCCTCCTCCCCCACCTGCGTTCTCCTCCTCCCTCCTCCCTCCTCCTTCTTCTCCCTCCTCCTCCAATCCTCCCTCTTCCTCCTCCTCTTCACCCTCCTCCCTCCTCCTCCTTCACCCTCCTCCCTCCTCATCCCTCTTCCTCCTCCTCCTCCCCCCTCCTCCTCCTCCTTCTCCACTTTCCCCCCTCCTTCTCTTAATCCCTCCTCCTCCCTCCTATTCCTCCCTCCTCCTCCTCTCTCCGCCTATCTCTTCCTCCCTCCTCCTCCCTCCTCCACTCTCTTCCTCCTCCCTCCTCCTCCTTCTTCCTTCTCCTCCTCCCTCCTCCTACCTCCTCGCCCTCCTCTTCCTTCCTCCTTCGCCCTCCTCCTCCCTTCTCCTCCCTTCTCCTCCTCCCCCTCCCTCCTCCCCTCATCCCTCCTCCTCCCTCCTCCTTCTTCCTCCCTCCTCCTTCCCCTCCTCCCCCTCTTCCTTCCTCCTCCTCCCTCTCCTCCTCATCCCTCCTCCTCCATTCTCCTCCTCCCTCCTCCTCCTCCCTCTACCTCCTCCCTCCTCCTCCCTTCACATTCCTCCTCCTCCTCCCTCCTCCTCCTCTCTCCTCCTCCTCCCTCCTCCTCCTCTCTCCTCCTCCTCTCTCCTCCTCCTTCCTCCTCCTCCCTCTACCTCCTCCCTCCTCCTCCCTTCACATTCCTCCTCCTCCTCCTTCCTCCTCCTTCCCCTCATCCTCTTCCCTCCTTCTCCTCCCTCCTCCTTCTCCCTCTTCCTCCTCCCTCTTCCTCCCTCTTCCTTCTCCCTCCGCCTCCTCCCTCCTCCCACTCTCTCCTCCTTCTCCCTCCTCCTCCCTTTCCCTCCTCCTCCCTCTCCTCCTCCTCTTCCCTCCTCCTCCTTCGTTCTCCTCCTCCCTCCTTCTCCCTCCTCCTCCCTCTTCCTCCTCCCTCCTCCTTCTCCTCCCTCCTCCTTCTCCCTCTTCCTCCTCCCTCTTCCTCCCTCTTCCTGCTCCCTCCGCCTCCTCCTCCTCCTACTCTCTCCTCCTCCTCCCTCCTCCTCCCTCTCCCTCCTCCTCCCTCTCCTCCTCCTCCCTCCTCCTCCTGCGTTCTCCTCCTCCCTCCTTCTCCCTCTTCCTCCTCCCTCCTCCTCCACCCTACTCCTCCCTCCTCTTCCTAATCCCTCCTCCTCCCTCCTATTCCTCCCTATTCCTCCTGTCTCATGTCTCCTCCTCCCTCCTCTTCGCTCCTCTTTTCTCCTCCACCTCCCTCTTCCTCCTCCCTCCTCCATTTACCCAAGACAGGCAGACAGATAGTCGGGAACGGGATCTTATATGACTACTTATATGATTTAAATGAGATGCTCTCCACCATGGGCTGGGCCGGGTCAGCAGACAGACAGACAGACAGATAGTCGGTAACGGGAACGGGAACTTATATGACTACTTATATGAATTAAATGAGATGCTCCCCACCAAGGACTGGGCGAAGCCGGGCCGGGTCAGCTAGTATATATATATATATATATATATATATATATATATATATATATATATATATATATATATATATATATATATATAATATATATATTATATATATATATAGTTAGAGGCATTGTATATGTGTGTGTGTGTGTATGTGTGTGTGTGCGCGCGCAAATGCGTGTGACTGTACGTGTATGTATGTATTATATATTTTCAGGGTCCCCTCGCGAGATTCCCGTCTGACCCAATTCATGCAGAAGATGCCGATGGGGATGCCATAGGGTACTCACTTTTGACAGGTAAATAATGTGATAAAAACATAAACAACCAAACACTGACGGTAAAGATCTGCGAATAATAAAGAACATATATTAGCAGCCTTGAAAAGAATTAGTTTCACCATGGCAAAGGTAGCCTTTTCCAAAGTGGAAAACATATTGAGCAATAAAAAGTTTAAACATTGAGCACAACCCACTACTGGCAACACTGATCGTACTCAGGTACGAACTTAAGACCTTATCCACGTCAATTGGAAGCACTAGACTCGTTTTTCGCTCTCGTATGAGCTCGTCAGTAGTGCATATCTTTGACTGGACCTGGGATCAAACCCGGATCACTGGCGTGTAACGCGGGTGTGTAACCACTAAACCACGCGGCACACATTAGATCCTACCAAGTTATCACACTATAATATGGTTGTTTCGGGATTTGAAATTTAAATATTGAGCACAACCCACTACTGGCAAAGCTGATCGCACTCTGGTATGAACCTAAGGCCTATCCACGCCAATATGGAAGCACTAGACTCGAGTTTCGCCCTCATTTGAGCTCGTCAGTAGTGCACATCCCTGACCGGATAGGCCTTAGGTTCATACCAGAGTGCGATCAGCTTTGCCAGTAGTGGGTTGTGCTCAATATTTAAATTTCAAATCCCGAAACAACCACATAATCAATTGATTAGTTGCTCACTGGATTTTAGGAGGCCTGGGGTTCCTTGCCAGTGAGAAGTCCTCATCGTTCGGGTCCCATCGATTGACGGACGTCGGTCGCGGCGATTGGGCGATCTTGAGCATAGCCTACGATGGGTAGGCGTTGTGGTATTCTGTTATGATAATTTGGTGTGTCCAGTGTGTGCCGCGTGGTTACACACCCGCTTCACACGTGTGATCCGGGACTGTTTCCGGATCCGGTCAGGGATATGCACTACTGACGAGCTCAAATGAGGGCGAAACTCGAGTCTAGTGCTTCCATATTGGCGTGGATAGGCCTTAGGTTCATACCAGAGTGCGATCAGCTTTGCCAGTAGTGGGTTGTGCTCAATATTTAAATTTCAAATCCCGAAACAACCACGTAATCAACACTATAATATCACAACGTCGCCCACCGTAGGCTATAGCTCAAAATTTGCTCGATCGCCGCGACTGACATCCGTCAATTGATGTCGCCCCGAATGATCAGGTCTTCTCTACTGGCAAGGCACACCACCATTCAAACCAAATAAATCAATAAAAAGATGTCATTTGCGACTACAAAAAGAATGTTGAGGTGGAACATAGAATCTATGCTTTTGTATGGATGTGAAGAGTGGACAGGCTGATAAACATCTGATGGCTGTGGACATGTGGTTTCTAAGAATAAGAAAAGTGCAAAGAACACCATGGACAGACAGAAAAACCAATGACCACATCCTACAAGAAACAAATGAAAATCGAACACTGATTAGAGAAATTAGACGTAGACAGTCACAATTCTTTGGTCACGTTATGAAAAGAATTAAATCGGACTTGGTGACAATTGGAAAGATCGAGGGGAAGAGAACCAGGGGAAGGCAGAGAAGTAAATACCTGGATGGCTTAACATGTGGCATGGTCGAGACAAGAATACTGAGCTGATTCACGACTCTGGAGATCGAGTGAAATGGCGAAACATCACGGCCCACACTTACCAACATGGCACAATATGATGATATTGACAGCAAACAGCAGCCATAAGAATGAACAACATGGACGGAACATGTCAGTGTATAAAGAAGGGCTTCAGACAAGGTTGTGTAATGTTCCTTGCCTGGTGTGTTTTAATTGTACAGTGAAGATATAATGTGATCTACATAAATTACGCCAGGGATTCTGATTGGTAGACATAATATCATCATCAAGTGTCTTGTAAGCTGGCGTAGGCGTTTATTCTGTCCACAGATTTGGGTCTTTGGTGCTCTGGGTCAATTCTGCTGATGATATTCCTCCATGCCACCGTCTCAGTCCATCCAGCGTTATTTCTCTTGGTCTGCCTCTGCCTATATTTCCCTTGAATCTTTCCAGTCGTCACGATATTCTCCAATGCCTCTATTCTGGTCGCAATAAAGCTGCCTATCTCATTCTTATTGATTGATTGATTGATTGATTGATTGATTGATTGATTGATTGAGGAACCGACATCACAGCATTCGGGGCATTCCCATAAGCGCTCCGTCCCCATCCTCAGAAGCCAGCGAAGAGTTCCAACCCCAATAGTACCAGTAGCAATCTGATTATATGTGCGTCTGGCCTTTCCTCTAAGCGCTTTGCATCGGCCAGATGTCACTCCACGCTGTCTCATTCTTGCCAGACCATGTGATCCATTTGCTCCTCTGAGGTGTACACGTGCTCCCACAAGGCCGCAACCACATCTGCCTTATCTTGCATCAATACTCCACCAAGTTTTGCAGAGCCAGCCAATCTGTCTGCCTGTTCATTCCCCAACACACCAGCATGCCCCAGAGAAAATATCCAGACTTTGCTTGTAACCCGTGACTTCCGAAGCAAAGCAAGCCACTCGGCACGAAGATTGCCAGTCCTCACCTTAATCAGCATGCTTTCTGAGTCAGTTACAATCACGATGTGTGTGTGTGTATCGTAATCTCCATCCAGCGGAAAGATGTACTGACTTCCCCCACCTCCATTCTTAAGCTAGATGTTGTGGTATCATACGCCAGGCTCTCCTGCACCAAACGTCAACCATTAGCCTTTGCCAAGAAACCCCAGGCACTTCTACTACCTCTCAACACCGAACCATCTGTGTAGATAATCACATCACCGGGCGAGCATTATCCTGAATTAGTTGCTGGATTTCCTCTTCCGGGCCCCTGCTGGTCACTCCCTGCACTCCCGGCTCAATGTGATTATAACTCTGCACAAGTCTGACTGCTCCGCTGGCACTCTGACCCACTCCTCTCCTCGCCTAATGTTCTCCAAGGGGCACACCTGTCTGATAGTATCCTCCGCCTGAGCCATCCATGATTTCCCTCTTATCAGTCGCTGGCCCTTAACTGTGTCCAGCGTCTCATGCAACGGGTGATCCGTGTCAGCAGCTACTCTGAGGTATGCCTTTGCCTGCATCACCTTGAGCCTACGGCAAACCAAGGATGTACCGCATACACCCCACTGGGGTGTCTCTGGTGCATCCCAGAATTACCCGCATAGCCTCGTTCTGTATGCGCTCCAATCTCACCAGCTGACTCTTTGAGACAGTGAGCAGTCCTAGTCCATAATCAATCGCCGATAGGATCAAGTGCTGGTATAGTCTGAAACGCATTCTCTGCTCTATGTCCGTTGCAGCCATAGTGTTAAGTGCGTTGAGTCCCTTTTGAGATCTTGTCACAACCGTCTCCACATGGTCCTTGAAGGGCAGGCTCCTATCAAATGTGATTCCCAGATACTTCAGTTTGTTCTCTCTATTGACGCTTCCACCATCTATCGTGAGGCTTGGAACATCAGCTCTCACAATCCTGTTGTCCAGAGAGCACCACAAAACAGCTGCCTTTTCCGGATGGATGACAGCACTCATTTCAGTGCACCTCTCATTCTTAGTGTTGAATATAATGTTCTATTTTTATTAACCTCTTTCAGGCAATCGATGTTAGTTAGCGGTCCAAGGAATTCGCAACATTCGTTTCAGGAACCACATCTCTGTTGCCTCCAATAATATAAATGACTAATTTATGTTGATGACACCGTCTCGACAGTTACAAGTCAGAAGGAACAACGGGAAATGATAGATACAGTGGCTGTAGAACGTGAAAACTTGGGCCTTAGCTTGAATAATAGAAAGACGGAAAGAGATCATGCCTTTATGTGGCGATGTTCGTCCATCATGAATGACGAAGACCATTCATTCATTGCATCTTTTGATGAAGAACGAATGACTTGCGCTTTAGATTGGATCATAGCGAGGAAGTGGTTGCGCAACTCCTTCGCCCTCACTTTCTCGTCCGCGACCATCTGTTTCCAGTGGCGAGCATGGCAAGACGACTGGAGACGGACGCAGATGCAGTGGACATTAGGCTGCCACAGGCCAGTTATCCCTGTATATATTGGCTCTCAAAACAAATGGTAGTCTAGAGCTTCGTGCAAACGGCCCTTCCGTCAATTCCTTTAATTCCTTTAATTTTCGGTTTTGAGACAAGCGTAGAGACAAACGAATGAGCGTATGATTACTGATAGGATCAACTAGATATCCATCGCCGAGACGGACTGACCGCCAGAACAGACCACATACACATGCGAGCGAGAAACTGCCCACAGAAGATGTTGCTCGTCTAAGTTGCGAACAAATCTCCCGATTTACGGTTGAACCTCATCAGCTCGCAATGCATCTGGCCACTGACAGGACAGACGTTCACGCACACGCAAATCAAATCAAATCAAATCAAATCAAATCAACTTTATTAGGGTCACAAATTGGGCGCGCAGGCCCGTCTTACATTCGGCCCTTCCAATCACTCGTCTTTCGTTCATCAAGAGCATTATACATTTGCATAGGAAGAAAAATAAACATTGTGAAATGAATGTTGTAAACATAAACAAGGCTAATTACCATGGTATGAAGCCCATCTCCCACCTATCCATACATCACCCCACCCACACAACACCCCCACCTACCCACACACATGCGCACCAAGGGACACATACACACCCCCACCTACCGACACACACGCACACCAAGGGACACATACATACCCCACCAACCGACCCATCCCCCTCCCGCACATCCCCCACCCACACACACTGCCCTCACCTGATCCCCCAACCAAAACACACTCGCCACCCACAAACATTCCCCCACCAACCCACACATCCCACGCCCATCCACATTCTACCCCACACATCCTCTCCCCACCCACACCTCAAACCACCCTTCCCCCAGCCACATCTCCATCGACAACATATTCCCCACCCACACACACAATCCCCCACCAACCCACACATCGCACATCCACTCACACATCCCCAAACCATACACACACATCCCCACCAACTGACATGTCCCTACCCCCCCCCCCCCCCCCACACACACACATCTCCCTAACCACCCATACATCCCCAATCCACTCACACACACACCACCACCCACACATACAACTTCCACCCACCCACACATGCCTTAACCTAATCCCCCACCACACAATCCCCCACCCGCACATCACATACACCCCCTACCACGCACTATTCCCAACCCACGCACCACACACACACATATCCCTCACCAACACATCCCCACTTACACACCACACACATATCCCCCACCCAGATACCACAAAATATTCCCACCCACACCCACACAGATACCCTTACCCATCCACCCCACATACCCCCACTCACACACCACAAAAATGCCCCACCCACACACACATACCTCACCCACACAATATCGCCAACCAACACACCACACACCTCTCCCCACCCACACACGCATTCCCTACCCGTCCACCAACACACACTCATTCACACATCCTCCACTACGCACCCACACACCCCCACTAACCCACTCCCAACCAAACATCTCTCGATCACAATACCCCTACCCCCACACACATACTCCACCCACTCACACATCCCACCCCGACACATACAACTCCCTCACCCACCTACACATCCCTAAGCCACTCACACACCCCCACCCACACATTCCCCATCCACATACATACGCAAGCCAAGAGTAGCATCGCTAAAGCGGGCCCTCCCGGTACAAGGTGATACATGCAAAACCACTGGACGCCTACCGACGAGCTTTCAAGCTACGCCGACAGGACTGACCGAAAAAAAGCTATACCAGCTTACTGACTGCAGGCCCACTACCCATCGAGAGAGAGTGGGTGCTTATCGAGACTTTCTCGAACGGTCGTACAAATTTTACTCCTTTGCCTGCTCAAACCACGACCCTGGCTGCGCGATGCTGCTACATTCTTGAAACGTCTGCCTCGTTAACTTGCGTTGGCTGGGAAGATCCCATTTTTGTGCACCTCACACAGCCATCAGAGACAACGAACGCTAGACGCGGAACTGATCTTGCGAACCAGACCACAGTTAAAGTAGATGATGTTATTTTACTGCAAGTGCAGAAATTCAAATATCTAGGCACATTGGTAACATCAGATGGAAGATATTGGCAGAGATAAAGAACAGAACACGACGAGCAAAGCTTGCGATCCACTAAACTAGGAACATTGTATGCCATAAATCCTTGTCACTAAAGTCAGAAAATGTGACTGTCGTGATAACGTGGTCTAGTAGTTAGTGTAGTTTAAGACAACACAGCTCTTCTTCTTCTTCTTCTTCTTCTTCTTCTTCTTCTTCTTCTTCTTCTTCTTCTTCTTCTTCTTCTTCTTCTTCTTCTTCTTCTTCTTCTTCTTCTTCTACTACTTCTTCTTCCTCTTCTTCTTCCTCTGCGTTCTTCTTCTTCTTCTTCTTCTTCTTCTTCTTCTTCTTCTTCTTCTTCTTCTTCTTCTTCTTCTTCTTCTTCTTCTTCTTCTTCTGCTGCTGCTGCTGCTTCTTCTTCTTCTTGTTCTTGTTCTTCTTCTTCTTCTTCTTCTTCTTCTTCTTCTTCTTCTTCTTCTTCTTCTTCTTCTTCTTCTTCTTCTTCTTCTTCCTCTTCTTCTTCTTCTTCTTCTTCTTCTTCTTCTTCTTCTTCTTCTTCTTCTTCTTCTTCTTCTTCTTCTTCTTCTTCTTCTTCTTCTTCTTCTTCTCCGTCTTCTTCTTCTTCTTCTTCTTCTTATTATTATTATTATTATTATTATTATTATTATTCATACTATTCTCAACAATCTTTTCTGTCCACGATATTCTCAGCATTCTTCTCTCTTGTGCGATATTCTAAACATTTTCCTCTCTTCACGATATTCTCAACATTCTTCTCTGACCACGATATTCTCAACATTCTTCTCTGACCACGATATTCTCAACATTCTTCTCTGACCACGATATTCTCAACATTCTTCTCTGACCACGATATTCTCAACATTCTTCTCTGACCACGATATTCTCAACATTCTTCTCTGACCACGATATTCTCAACATTCTTCTCTGACCACGATGTTCTCAACATTCTTCTCTGACCACGATGTTCTCAACATTCTTCTCTGACCACGATATTCTCAACATTCTTCTCTGACCACGATATTCTCAACATTCTTCTCTGACCACGATATTCTCAACATTCTTCTCTGACCACGATATTCTCAACATACTTCTCTGACCACGATATTCTCAACATTCTTCTTTGACCACGATATTCTCAACATTCTTCTCTGACCACGATATTCTCAACATTCTTCTCTGACCACGATATTCTCAACATTCTTCTCTGACCAAGATATTCTCAACATTCTTCTCTGACCACGATATTCTCAACATTCTTCTCTGACCACGATATTCTCAACATTCCTCTCTGACCACGATATTTTCAACATTCTTCTCTGACCACGATATTCTCAACATTCTTCTCTGACCACGATATTCTCAACATTCTTCTCTGACCACGATATTCTCAACATTCTTCTCTGACCACGATATTCTCAACAATTTTCTCTGTCCACGATAATCTCAACATTTTCTCTGCCCACGATATTCTCAACATTATTCTCTGACCACGATGTTCTCAACATTCTTCATCTGACCACGATGTTCTCAACATTCTTCTCTGACCACGATATCTCAACATTCTTCTCTGACCACGATATTCTCAACATTCTTCTCTGACCACGATATTCTCAACATTCTTCTCTGACCACGATATTCTCACATACTTCTCTGACCACGATATTCTCAACATTCTTCTTTGACCACGATATTCTCAACATTCTTCTCTGACCACGATATTCTCAACATTCTTCTCTGACCACGATATTCTCAACATTCTTCTCTGACCAAGATATTCTCAACATTCTTCTCTGACCACGATATTCTCAACATTCTTCTCTGACCACGATATTCTCAACATTCCTCTCTGACCACGATATTCTCAACATTCTTCTCTGACCACGATATTCTCAACATTCTTCTCTGACCACGATATTCTCAACATTCTTCTCTGACCACGATATTCTCAAAATTTTTCTCTGTCTATTCTTCTCTGTCTACGTTAATCTCAACATTCTTCTCTATGTCTGATATTTTAAACATTCTTCTGTATCCATTATATTCTCAACATTCTTCTCGTCCCGCGATATTCTCAACAACCTTCTGTATTAACGATTGTCTCACCATTCTTCGTATATCCACATACCCACTGACTGCGGTGCTCATTTCACGAGGCTGGTTCCACTTCGAACCGTTTAGGGATGGGAATAGTCCTTCTCAACTAGAATCGAACCGGGACCACTTGCTCGTATGTCAACGCACTAACCACTATGTTAGTGCGAGGTCTATGCCTTACTAAGTCTTCAGTATACTTGTTTATGGCCCTAGCTATCGGCTTTCATTGTGAGTTTCTTGGAATGCATAATGTGGTACTTTTCCCTGGCTTTCCAAGTCCACATGACTGAACTACGTTCATAGCCTTTAGGGGCGCCAGGGTAGTTAAGTACCCTACTCTGTGATGCTCTAGTTAACAGCAAAGAATAACCCTAGAGGTGTCCACTTATCCGGGTGGAAACTCACACCCCCAGAAAGGTGCACTTGCCATCCCGTCCTGTGTCACGAGGAGATGCAGTGTGTGGAAGACTCTAGTTCTCAGCGAGTGAATGCAAAAGCATAATAATAACAGATTGGAGTCTGGTTATGATGAAATACGCGGGGGTTTCAAATGAAAACATTAAAAGTGTTAGTAGAAGTTACAATAACCACGCCATTGTCTTGTAGCCTGTCTATATTGTTGTTAAGGTTGTCATGAGTGTTAAGCACGTGACATCAAGGACAAATAAAGACGAACAGGGTGGCGTCATACGGATATTTTAAAGAAGGCCACCCCACTTTTGACCAGCACCAAAGAGGAGCATCAGTTATCAGTTATCAGTTGGGGTATCTTCGTTGCACTCCGGACATGTCCATAGGTGCTCAGATCCTCCCCCCCCCCCCCCCCAGCATATGCATCAGCGTTCGATGGCTAATAGTGCCAGTTCTGTGTTGGTTGACGAGGCGCTTTGTTTTCCCTATGTGCCTCTCGCGTCTGGCTGTGCCGATTCTTACTCCCAGGTATTTCATCCTGGACAGCGATGTGGAATCATTGACGTCAAAGTCCTCTGTTCTCGCCATATCTTTAACGACGTTAATAACATCGGCACGATCCATGGGCTGGCCATCTACAGGGGGTGCAGAGCCAGCCAGTTTGTCAGCTCGTTCATTTCCCTCGACTCCCGCATGTCCCGGGACGAAGATGAAGGTGACTTTACGGACAACAGACTTCCGCAGCGATTCAGTCCACTGTCTACGTACAGATCCAGCTTCGACCTTCTGAATCAAATCAAATCAAATCAAATCAACTTTATTAGGGTCACAAATTGGGCGCGCAGGCCCGTCTTACATTCGGCCCTTTCAATCACTCGTCTTTCGTTCATCAAGAGCATTATACATTTACATAGGAAGAAAAATAAACATTGTGAAATGAATGTTGTAAACATAAACAAGGCTAATTACCATGTTATGAAGCCCATCTCCCACCTATCCATACATCACCCCACCCACACAACCCCACTTACCCACACACACGCGCACCAAGGGACACATAAACACCCCCACCTACCCACACACACGCACACCAAGGACACATACATACCCCACCAACCGACCCATCCCCCCCACACTGCCCTCACCTGATCCCCCAACCAAAACACACTCGCCACCCACAAACATTCCCCCACCAACCCACACATCCCACGCCCATCCACATCTTAACCCACACATCCTCTCCCCACCCACACCTCAAACCACCCATCCCTTAGCCACATCTCCATCGACAACATATTCCCCACCCATGCACACAATCCCCCACCAACCCACACATCGCACATTCACTCACACATCCCCAAACCATACACACACATCCCCACCAACTGACATGTCCCTACCCCCCCCCCCCCCACCCACACACACACCTCCCTAACCACCCATACATCCCCAATCCACACACACACACACCCCACCACCCACATATACAACTTCCACCCACCCACACATGCCTTAACCTAAACCCCCACCACGCAATCCCCCACCCGCACATCACATACACCCCCTACCACGCACTATTCCCAACCCACGCACCACACACACATATATCCCTCACCAACACATCCCCACTTACACACCACACACATATCCCCCACCCAGATACCACACAATATTCCCACCCACACCCACACAGATACCCTTACCCATCCACCCCACATACCCCCACTCACACACCACAAAAATCCCCCACCCACACACACATACCTCACTCACACAATATCCCCAACCAACACACCACACACCTCTCCCCACCCACACACGCATTCCCTACCCGTCCACCAAACACACTCACTCACGCATACATCCTCCACTACGCACTCACACACCCCCACCCACCCACCCCCAACCAAACATCTCTCGATCACAATACCCCTACCCACACACATCCTCCACCCACTCACACATCCCACCCCGACACATACAACTCCCTTACCCACCTACACATCCCTAAGCCACTCACACACCCCCACCCACACATTCCCCATCCACACACACATCTCCCACCCACACACCCCCGCATACTTCAACCAACAACCACAATCCCCTACTCACCCACACATATACCCCACCCATACGCACATTCCCCGCACCCATCACACACATCCCCCACACCACACACTATCCTCCACCCATACCACCACAAACATACCCTCCACCCACACATCATTCACACATCCCCCACCAACACACCGCACACATATCTCAAACCCACACACCATACACATCTCCCCACCCGCCCTTGCATCCCCAATCCACCCAACACAATCCCCTATCCACACAACCCCGCCTCCCACACATACTTCCTCAAACCATCCACACATCTCCACCCACATAAACACACATCCCCCGCATCCGTCCCATACACATATCCTCCACCCATACACACATCCCCCACACCCATTCCAACACCCCTACTTTCACCCCCACACATCCATCCACACATCCCACCAACACCCACAAATACCACTACCCACCAAAACCCACATACCCCAACCCATCCAAACGCATACCCCCACCCACGCACCCCCACCCACACTTATCCCCACACTCACACACATCCTCCACATACAGTCACACTTCCTCACATCTAGACACATACAAAATGTCTCACGTTAGTATTGAAACTAGTATGAAAAAACTCCCACACTTTACTCACACACATACACTGACACTTGTCATGAGCAGTCTCATAAAAATGTTAAACATGGAGAAAATGTGTACATAAAATGTATGTGACGTAAAAATGGTGATGCTCTCTCTCTCTCTCTCTCTCTCTCTCTCTCTCTCTCTCTCTCTCTCTCTCTCACACACACACACACACACACACACACACACACACACACACACACATTCACTCTCCCGCTCATTCTTTCACTCTCACGCTCACTCGTTCTGTCTCTCATTCACACTCACTGACTCTCTCACTCAAACTACAGTAATGAACATGAGTTTATATTATGCATGATAATCAATTGGTATTTAACTGATAATATGACAGATGAGAATACACAAACATATGGATTCGCGTGTTACATAACATGCGTGTTACATGACATGCATCTGCTCAGCTCTCTCTCTCTCTCTTTCTCTCTCTCTCTCTCATTGCTCATTGAATCTCTTAGTACACACACGTTGGTATAATGCTGTGACTCCAGCCATATGAAAGCCTGTGTAACTGCCATCACCTCCATCGTCATGCTGCTCGTGGTCATAGAGTGGGCACCACTTGATTCTTGAACGGTTCGGCCCGCTGAACGGGCTGTAAATGCCCACGCACTTCTCTGCTGCTTTACAACAGATCCATCTGTATAGATGAGCACTTCGGGGCTATCTGAGTGTTCATAGATGAGCGCGTTAACCTCTGCATTGACAGCGGCAGGGTTCTGCTCTCTGCACCGTCTGTCGAGTGTGATAATGCAGGAGAAAGTGCACTTAAAAGCTGGAGGCACCGGCACCCATTCCTTGCCGGGGTTGATACTGGTAAGACTGCAATCCTGTCTGACGACATCTTCCGCCCGACCCATCCATGATTTGCCCCTCTTTAGCCTGTCACCCTTTTCTCTGAATATAGCGTCATGCAGAGGGTGCTGCTCATCTGCACTTATTTTTAAGTATGCACGAGCTCTCCAGATCTTGATCCTGTGTTCCATTGTCGGGAAGTCAAGGAGGTATCTCATTGCTACACAGCTGGTGTCTCTCGTGCAGCCCAAAATGATGCGCATGGCTTTGTTTTGTACCATTTCAAGTCTTTCAATCTGTGTAGGGCTGACAGTGAGGATGGCCAGGGCATACTCGATGCGTGAAAGCACAAGTCCTTGGAACAGAAGTATTAGCAGTCTTTGCTCGATATTGGCAGTCGCCATGACTCTCATTGCTGACAAACCTTTTCGAGCCTTCGTTATGACATAATCGACATGATCTCTGAAGGACAGGCTACGATCAAGCCTCACGCCAAGATATGTCATTGACTGGGTTCTACTCAAACTGCTCCCATCCATTCTTACTGCCGGCAGGTATGTTTTCACAATATGGTTGTTTAGTGAGAACCATGTAACCGTTGCTTTTGCAGGGTTGACAAGGGCATCGGCCTCAGCACACCATGAGGATATTCGATCTAGTTCGCCTTGCATATCATTGGCAACCGCCTGTCTATCTCGACCCTGTCGATACACGAGGATGTCGTCAACGAATGACAGAGTTCTACCCCTCCCGTCCAACTGTTGTTCAGTGATCGGCACCGTATACACGTTGAATAGTACTGGTGACAGTCGTGAACCCTGCGGCAATCCTGGACATATCGTTATCGGCTCAGAAGACCAACTCTCGCATCTTAGCACCACCTTCCTTTGGAGCAGAACTGCAGCTATCCATCGTACAAGGTGAGGGTGCACTTTCAGTCTGAGGAGGGTTTGCATCAAGTGCTCGAAAGATACTCTGTTATATGCGTCCTCTAAGTCTATGGCGGCCGCACATGTCTCTTCTCTGACCTGAAATCCTTCGTAAACATCTTGAGCAAAGACCGCTGCATTCAGCCATGACTCTTTGTTGCGTCTGTATCCTCCAAGTGTGGGCGGGAAGCAGCCGAGCTGTTCCAAGTCCCAAGCAAGTCTGTGTGCGACAATTTTCTCCAGTAGCTTGCCAACAGTATTCTGCATCGTAATGATTCTGTGGCCGCTTATCTTGGAATGGTCTTTGTTCGGTTTTGGCAGCGGCAGCAAGTAGCTGTGTAGCCATTCTTCTTTGACCTGACCCCTCTGGATACTGGTGTTGAAGTCTCTGGCCAGTTCTTCCATGTCATCATCTGATATCACCAGTAGGTCACCATATCGGATGCCGTCTGGGCCTGGGGCGGTGTTAGGTGATTTCTTGAGCATCGCACGCAATATCTCAGCTGTGATTGTCCATTCTTCGTCTGTCCCGACCACCTCGCACAACTGAGAGAGTGTCGTTGTGGTCCTCTGTCTGGCGGGCTCTTCTTTCTGGTCAGTCTGTTCTATGTAGCGTGCAAGAAGGGCCTTACCTTTATCCGCATCCGACTTTTTCCATGCGAGGTCTGTGCCTTGAAAGTCTGGAATACCCCTACGTTGTGCAGCACCGTTGATGCTCTTGTGGAGGCGCCAGAATGTCGTAAGAGATCCGTCGGAGCACACCTTCCTGCAGAACTCGTCCCATTTCTCGGCCTTGGCCTGTTTGGCGCAGGATTTGAATAAAGTCGTCGTCCTATCGACCTCAGTCTTCAGGTTCGCCAACTCAAACTGTGGCATGTTAGCCTTTCTGGCCTTTTGCCAGTCTTTGACAGCCTGCCTCTTTCCCAGCCATGCCTTCTCGACCTCTCCATTCCACCATGGTGGCTGCAACCATCTTTCTTGTCTCCTGCGGGAGGAAGTTAGTTTCCTTCTTCTGATCTTGCTTATGGCGTCTTGACCAGTGTTGTCGTACGGGAAGGCATGTGTCTTGTTTCTTTGACTCATGGCCCCGTCTTTCTTGATCAGGATGACACAAGGGTAGTGGTCACTATCGTGGTATCCCAGTGTGCCCCACCGGCACCTTGGTGCGATGGTGGGCAACACCAGAGCCAAGTCAATGATGCTGTCAGAGTCACCTGGTCGAGTGGCTTTTCTAGTGACCTTCCCATCATTCAGACAGATTAGGGCAGCAGATGCCAGGGCGTCCTCCAGATTTTCTCCCTGTCTATTGGTGATGCAATTCCCCCATTGACTGCCTCTGGCATTGAAGTCCCCACAGTAGATGATATGCCTTTCATCCATATCGAACAAACTCTGCCATTGTCGCACGTCGACCTTCCCATTTCGCGCATAAACGTTCACGATTACAAGCTGCACTGGTGTCATTATTCTTAATGCCTGCACTTGCAGGGCATCACTGTTCCAGGAAGACATATCGATCTCAGACACTAGTATGTTGTCGCGGACCAGAATGGCCTGTCCGAGGTGCCGCCTGTTAAAGAATCCCTGAAATCCCGCGACATTGACTGTTCCGTCGCCGAGCTGTGTTTCTTGTAAGACTACAATATCGTTTCCGTACAGTAGTTTTTCAAGGATGGGTCGGCGTTGACTAAATGATGCACAGTTCCAGAACAGTACTCGAACGTGTTTGATGGCCAATCTGTCACATTTTAACCGCCTTCTGCGTGTGCCCGCCCTCTTACCACGCCGTATTCTTATCGGTCGTCTGGTCGTCATGTTAGGCTTAACTATCGCCACCGGGCGCCGATGATACGCCGAAGGGAGTCCGGGCGCGCGTACACGAACTCCGTTGCACGGTCCGAACTCCATTTCACCACGAAAAACACACTTAATCCATACACATTTCGGAAAAAACACGTTCCATTTTACGGAACGAAAAAATGTCCCGCCATCTTGCTCAAGGGAACTCACTCTCTCCCTTCTTCAGCGTTCTGTTATCCGTTTTGTAATCAGTGAAGGGGTGAAACCTATAGAAATTCATCGACGAATAAAGGTCCAGTATTCGGATGCATGCCTGTCTGGCTAGCAAGTGTGTGACTGGAGTAGGAAGTTTCAAAACGGCGTGACAGACTGTTCACAACAGAATTAGACACACC
Organism: Cepaea nemoralis; assembly: GCA_014155875.1. Taxonomy (NCBI): domain Eukaryota; kingdom Metazoa; phylum Mollusca; class Gastropoda; order Stylommatophora; family Helicidae; genus Cepaea; species Cepaea nemoralis. Next base: position 99,683 of record JACEFZ010027628.1, on the reverse strand, counting down.
AAGTAAGGATCCCCCAGATAATTTTTTTTTCTACAGAAATCCAAGCAGTTTACTGGCGCTGGAGGACTCGCAAAGAACGCAGTGGTGACTACATGGAAAAATGTTACATTTGTTCTTTACGTTTTTCTTAGTATATATTCACCCATACAAACACATTTAATGTTTTCAATTAAAGCCCCCCCCCCCCCCCCCCAGTACTTATACTGTGGAGGAATCATTCTCAACAAGAGTCTAATCTCGGCCAGTCAATATGTAAAAATGTACGAACAAACGAAATTTGTTTTCAAAGAGTCACAACTTGGACACGCAGGCCCGTCTTTCATTCGGCCCATTCCAGTCACCTATCTTTCGTACATAAATTCAAATGGAAAGGGGGGGGGGGCATTGCCAAATGAAGTGTGAACAATGGATATTACCATGTTATGAGACCGGCATGCAGCCAGACACACATACATGCATAAACACTGACATACAAGCCTGGATTCATACTCGCATCGTTTAGACAAACTGTCACCGTTATGTACCCACTCAATAGCACAAAGATACATACTCCCTCGCATACATATATACTCACAATCATAAACATAGTAACAAAATGTTTACTTATACACCCATACTCTCTCACTCTCTTTCTCTCTCTCTCTCTCTCTCTCTCTCTCTCTCTCTCTCTCTCTCTCTCTCTCTCTCTCTGCCTCTGTCTCTCTCTCTCTCTCTCCCCCCGCTCTCTGATGCCAATATATCCTCAATCATATATATACATAAAGGCACACACATACACGCCTTCCCCTACTCACATAATCGACACGTACACATTTTCACACACGCAAATAATGTACGCAACAAAATTGAACGTAACCAACAAGTGACTAGTCTTAGCCAAACCCCATGTAAACAAGTACATTATTCACACACACACACACACACACACACACACACACACACACAATCACACATACACACATATTTATATATATATATATATATATATATATATATATATATATATATATATATATATATATATATATATATATATATATATATATATATATATATATATATATTATATATATCATCATCATCATTGGCACCTTGCCGTCTTGACAGACGATAGTTTGTAAGGGATGGAGTTATTGCCTCTCCATAGCACAAAGCCTGGGCTAAAATATAGAGATCATGTGTTGCCCATGCAGCATGATCCATCTCTCGGCCTGCCTAGTTCACTCCAGAGGAAAGGTAACACCTCTACATCTGGAACAAGACAAGCTGCAGAAGCTTCCGGATCAGCAAAGCAATGCTCTAATTGTCCGCCTGTCGGAGCGTCGATCCTAGACCAGCCGCCAACCAAGGCTTAGGGACTGGTATGCCCTGCCATGACACTTTGTCTTTAGGTTGCATTTCCTCACACCAGGCTAAGGCTTGTACCCTCCCAATTGCGCTCTTCCGCCCGAAGCCGTTGGCACAATGTGGGGTGTCGGGTTTGGTAAGCGCCGCCCAACGTACGACGCTAACAGAAAACTGGTAGTACCGTCTACTGTCATACGGTAGCTCAGTCATATCTGACTAAGACCTGACACAATATATATATATATATATATATATATATATATATATATATATATATATATATATATATATATATATATATATATATATATATCCCTAGCCGTCTTGACAGACGATCAGACGATAGTTTGTAAATGAAGTTATACCTCTCCATAGTACAAAACCTGGGCTGAATTTAGAGACCTTGAGTATCGCATGCAGCATGATCCCTCTCGGCCTGCCTAGTTTACTGCAAGTGAAAGGTAACACCAATACGTCTGGAACAAGACAAGCTGCAGAAGCTGCCGGATCAGTACAGCATTACTCTTACTGTCCGTCTATCGGAGCCTCCACCATTCACCAGATGCCGACCTGAGATGGTATTTGGTCTTTAGGTATCATTTCGTCGCACTAGGATAAAGGTTGTACTCTCCAAGTTGCGCCCCTCCGCCCAAAACCGACGGCACAATGTGAGGTGTCGGGTTTGGTGAGCGCCCCCCCCCCCCTCCCAGCATTCGGAGCTAACAGAAAGCGGGTAGTGCAGTCTACTGTCCTACGGTAGCTCAGTCATTTGACCAAGACCTCACTAATATATATATATATATATAGTAGTAGACACCTTGCAGTCTTGACAGACCAAAGTATGTGAGTGGAATGTGGCCAATATTCCATCACAATGTCTGGGCAGAGCTTCAGAGAATCATGTGATGCCCAAACGACATGATCTCTCTCTCGGCCTAGTCTTGTGTATTCCAGAGGAATGGGTAACCAATACGTCTGGCACAAGGTAGGCTGCAGACGCTGGCGGCTCAGCGTCAATCCACCGAGACCTCACCACCACGAGCCGATGGCGAGTTATGGCCAGACCCTGACACCCAAGGGAACCGACTTAGAGGCGATCAGCCATGTCCCCCAGGTGAGGGCCTTGTACGAGCCCGGACCATGAGGGCGCGCACATCTGTCAATCACAAGTGTCCGGACCTGTGTAAAGCGTGCACTATCGTCAGACTCCCCACCTGGCTTATAGCGGTCCCCGCGACCAGCGGGAATAGGCCCGCCATAGCTACCGCAGGAGATATTGCCTGTCTATTTGCGAGCAAATCTCCCATAGTTAGTTAGTTAGTTAGTTAGTCGACAGATCATCCTCGTTGCACATCGGACCATTCAGTCCATAAGTGCTCGGATCCCCTCCTCAGCAAATCCCGCAGCGTGTAGCGGCTAACGACGCCAGTTCTGTGTTGGTTTATCAATCTTCTTTGGCTTCCTGCGTAGTGTTCTTGTTTGGCCACCCCTCTTTTAATTTGCTGCTCTCGCAGTCTGGCCATTGTTGTAGATTCACAGTCATCACTTGGTTCTTGCAAAAGTCTCACTTCTCGTAGAGCATTCAGAATGTCAGCCTGGTCCATGGCGCGTCCGCCCTCAACAGTAGCCTCACCTGCGAGCTTGTCAGCCCGCTCATTTCCTTGTACTCCCGCATGCCCTGGCACGAAGATGAAACTAATCTTTGCCAGCCGAGACCGCTTCAGAGGCAGCAACCATTCTCTTCGAATCGACCCCTCCTCTATCCTCTTGATCATGTTCATTGAGTCGCTAAGGAAACAAGCCCTAGTGAATGTCTGTGTCTCGAGCCATGTTATTGCTTTACTTACTGCCATGACTTCCATGGTCAGGCTACTTGTGGTTTCAGTGAAAGCACCAGAGTCCTCCTTCACAATTCTCCCTCCGGCCCGAGCTGTAAAGGCCCATGAGCTTCTCACATGTCGGACGACCGACCCATCTGTGTAGATGACCGCGTCACTGTCTAGCGAATTCTCGAAAATCAACGCTTGTACTTCAGCCTCAACAGCAGCCGGATTTTCTTGTCTGCATTTTCTATCTAGTTGGATGCAAACTGAAAAGGATGTGCAGAAGTCTGTTGGCACTTGCACCCACTCCTCGCCAGGTTCTAAGTCCTCAAGTGAACACACCTGTTGAAGAATGTCCTCGGCTTGACCCATCCACGACCGTCCTCTTTTTAACCTGCTGCCCTTCACCTTCCTAATTTCACTATGCAGTGGATGCTGTGTGTTTGCGTTAATTCTGAGGTAGGCACGTGCCCTGCAAACTTGCATTCTCTCTTCAATGGTTGGAAAATCAAGAAGGTAGCGCATCGCCCTGCATGCTGTATCTCTTGTACATCCAAGAATAATGCGCATAGCTTCATTCTGTATCCTTTCCATCCTTTCTATCTGCTTATGGCTGACAGTCAGGATTGCCATTGCATACTCCAAAACAGACATGACCAGCCCCTCGTACAGAAGACATAGATGGCGCTGCTCACAGTTTACTGCCGCCATCACCCGCATCGCTGCCAAACCCCGCTTGGCCTTTGTTATCACCTGGTCTATGTGCACATTATAAGCAAGGCTTCGATCAAACCGTATCCCCAGGTAATTCATTGCCTGCGTTCTTTCCACCGTCTCTGAACACAGCATTACAGTTGGTGTTGGATTGTTGACAATATGATTATTCAACGAGAACCAGGTCACTGTTGCCTTAGTTGGGTTGACCATTGCCCCAGCTTCATCACACCAAGTACTTATGCGATTGAGTTCGGTTTGTAGTTCCACAGCAACCTCCTCTCTATCCTTACCCTGACGATACACTAAAACATCATCGGCATATGACAATGTCCTGCCAGGTCCAGTGATCTGCTCACTGGTGATTCTCACTGTGTAGGCGTTGAACAGTACCGGAGATAATGGTGATCCCTGTGGTAGGCCAGGATATATTGTTGTTGGTTCCGAAGTCCAACTGCCACATCTAAAAACTACTTTCCGTTGGAAGAGAGCTGCAGCGATCCAACTAAGGAGGAATGGACTTACGTTTAGTTCAAGAAGCTGAAACATTAAAAAATCCAGTGGTACTCTGTTGTATGCGTCCTCAAGATCAATCGCTGCAGCAACGGTTTCAGTGCCTGAGTGGAAACCTTCATAGACATCGTGGGCAAAGACTGCTGCATTGGTCCAGGTTTCTCTTTTTGGACGGTACCCACCCAGGGTAGGTGGGAAAACACCTTGCCTCTCTAGTTGGCTTGATATTTTCCTGGCAATTACCTTCTCCAGCAGCTTGCCTATTGTATTCTGCATGGTTATAATTCGATATCCCTGAATTTTCTTGTGGTCTTTGTCAGGCTTCGGCAAGGGAATCAGATAGCTGTGTAACCATTCCTCCTTGATGCTAGCACTCCCTATACTGTTGTTGTACATGTCTGCTAGTTTCTCTAGCTCATTGTCGGTACACCTATTTATGTCGTCGTATCTTATGCCATCAGGACCTGGAGCACTGTTTTTTGATCGTCGAAGCACAGCCTTGATTTCTTTCACTGTCACTGTGTCTTCATCCGAAGTGTCCTGGGCCTTGCATCTGTCTGAGGTGACCTCCTTGGCCAGATTCCGGCCTCCCATGTCTGTCTGGTTGCTCTGCTCAAGGTAGCGTTCAAAGAGGGCTTTGCCCTTGTCCTCGTCAGTCCTCTGCCAGATGAGGTCAGCACCTTGGAAGTCAGAAATGCTCTTATTCTTGACTACACCACTCATGCTTTTATGTAGTCGCCAGAACAATTTCTTTACTTATTCAGAAATCTCCCATACTTCCACTGTGCGGATCTCGCGACCAGCGAGAATAGGCCCGCCGGAGATTATGCTCGTCTGTTGCGAACAAATCTCTACCGAGAGACTGAATAAGTAAAGAAACGATAAAATATATATATTTATATAAATATATATATTTCTTCTTCTTCTTCAGCGTTCCGAGCCATTGCGGTTCTTTGCTGCAGATACAATCCGTCTCCATTCGTCTCTCTGGTTGACCTTCTCTTGCCAGTCGTTGATTCCAAGCGCTTGTAGGTCTGTATGTATATTATCTCTCCACCGTCTTCTTGGTCTACCTCGTGGTCTACGGTCATTTATTTCCTGAGTGTAAGCGAGTTTTGTTTCCCTATTATCTTCCATTCTTTCTATATGCCCCAGCCATTGTAATCATTCCATATATATATATATATATATATATATATATATATATATATATATATATATATATATATATATATATATATATATATATATATATACATACATTATTGCTGTCCATGCAGGTACTCCCATTGACTACGAAGGGTATGTGACAATAGACAAGAACACAGGCGTCTTGAATATTACCAAAGCCTTACAGTCGCTAGGTCCACTCGAACATGTAGACATCATGATTCAAGTAAGTTATTCTTTCAGTCTTCTTCGTACAGTGGTGTCATGTGGCGTTGGTGATCATCTGTGTCGTAGCGCGACACTGTGAGCTGTGAATTTCGTGAGGAATGCTTTTACATCTGTCCGCGGTTGTTTGTAGCGTGAACTGCATATTCGGAACGATGGCGGCAGGCTGTTGCTGAATTGACTGGTTTGCCTTTTCTGTTCACGAGTACATTTTTCGGGAGACTCCTAGGAGTCGTCGCTGGAGCCACGGAATTCGTGCTTTGTGCGGTGCTTTCGGCGGGTCGCCCTGCGGAAAGAGACCGAACCTTGTGTGATAAAACCCGGGTAAATGAAGTCTTTCTGATGACTGCCGATTCTATCAACGATGAATTGTATTTTTTTATTTTATTTGTGGAGATATTTTATTTTGGCATTCTGGCGGCGGCATTATGCACAATGTACCAATGCGGGCTGTTGGCTTGCCGAGACTCCTGTCTCTTCCACTTTTTCCCAGTGGGCAGTGAGGAGCATTTTGTGTGATATTCTCACAGGAACGGAGCATAATGGGGACGACCCGTTGCCGTGAAGTTGGAACCGCGACTAACTCTTTCCACAACACCCTGCTTCGCGTGTTTCCGGTCATTTCTGACACTGTTATTCTCCCATGCCATGTTGTCAAACTGTCCAGCATCGTCTCTCTTGGTCCAACTATATGACCACGTACTCCAGCTTTTCCCTCCCCATGACGTGCCAAAGAAAATGCAATGGTTAACAAGAATAAGGGGAACTGCGGTCAAGCTTAAAAAGGCTATGAATGAATCGCCAAAAAGACGAGAAGTAGATTTTGAGCTTTACTATAACACGATTACAAGAAACAAATGGACGTTGTGGCTACATCCTTCGTCAGCACAGAACAAACAAACACAAACAGACACACAGCTATACGAAAAACACTACATGAAAATACAAAGGCTACTTATCTGAATAGTAGTGCTGTGTTTTTCGTGTAGTTGTGTGTCTGTTTGTGTGTTTGTTTGTTCTTTGCTGACGAAAGCTTAAGCCGCAATGTCCATTTTTTTCCTGTAATCGTATTCTAGTAAAGCTCACAATATATTTCTCGTTTTTTTTTTTTTTTTCTATTCATTCGTTGCCAAAGAATGTGGACTGACTTCTTTCGAGAAATCTTCATTACTCTTTCAATCCGTCCACGATGTTCTCATCATATTTCTATAACACCACATCTCCGCGACCTCCACATAATACCTCACTTGTCTTTAAATTGTCCATGACTCGCTTCCATACATAATGTCATTTAAACTGTCATTTACTGCCAATATAATACCTTGCGGTGTATGGCTGAGGGGTCTTTGAGCCTGAGGAATTAAGACCGCCTGGCTAGTGCAGTCGCCGCGAACTGTGCAGGTTAGGATTTTCTTTTCTCCCAGACAGAAAAAAAATCCCACACCTTACCGAGGGATCGAACCCGGGTCTCCCGAATGAGAATCCGGGGTTCTAGCCACTCGGCCAGCCGCTCCTCACTCGGCCAGCCGCTCCTCACCCTGATTAGCTCAATATAGCTCTTAAGAATTATTTTCCTCATCTAGATTTACGCGGATAGACTGCAGAGAATATACTTCGTCTTGTGAAATAGTGCATTTGCTTGATCGTTTCTACATGTTATTCTGTCAATGCCCCATTGCAAATGATGCTACTTATCAAGACATAATGCCCATGTTACGATGTTACGATAAGCCTGTGATTCAAGGATGCCGAGTGACAAGACTCGAGAGGTCAAATATTGGTAGTTGGACATCATCGTAAACAGAGAAGAAAGCATACGTAGTGAGCGATGCGTGTGATTAGACCACAACACAATCATTTCGAGATCAGGTCTCAAAAGAATCATTGCGAGATCAGGTCTCAAAACAATCATTGCGAGATCAGGTCTCAAAACAATCATTGAGAGATCAGGTCTCAAAACAATCAATGCGATATCACGTCTCAAAACATTCATTGCATGATCAGGTTTCAAAACAATCATTGCTAGATCAGGTCTCAAAACAATCTGGGAGAGAAAAAAAAATGGCATGCATCGGACACAGCGATAAGAAAATATGCCAGATAAATTGGCGTCATGTATAATTATACTGGGTGGGGGAGGAGGAGGGGGAGAAGGCTACGACAGAAAAATGTTGTGGAAAGATGGGCAACGAATACAAGCAACATAAACTGTGTCAATGTATCGTTTCACAGAGAGTAGTAAAGAGGTCATCTTCAATGTCTGCTCCAAGCCAGGCAGAGAAGCAGAGGAAGAATGAGGAGGAGGAGGTTATGGAGAAGAAGAAGAAGAAGAAGAAGAAGAAGAAGAAGAAGAAGAAGAAGAAGAAGAAGAAGAAGAAGAAGAAGAAGAAGAAGAAGAAGAAGAGGGAGAAGGGGGAGAAGGGGGAGGAGGAGGTAGTTATGGAGGAGGAGAAACAGAAGGAGAAAGAGGGGAGAAAGGGAAGAAGAAGGGAGGAAGAAGTGATGGTGGTGATGGGGTTGGTGGTGGTTGTGGTGGTTGTGGTGGTGGTGGTGGTGGTGATGGTGGTGGTGGTGGTGGTGGTGGTGGTGGTGGTGGTGGTGGCGGCGGCGGCGGTGGTGGTGGTGGTTGTGGTGGTGGTGGTGGAGATGGGAGAAAAGGTGAAACCTCAGAATGAGGGAGGAGCAGAAGGAGAAGAGGAAGGAGAAGAGGAAGGCATAGGAGGAGAACCAGAAGAAGTTGATGGTTAGGTTAACTCCTGATTTCTTCCCAAACCAACAGGCCATGTCGGTGAGTAACTTGACCAAGCCGCGAGTACAGCCGGTGTCGGACGTGGCCCTGACCTCAGTGCAGCTGTGGCTGACCGAAGAGATTGTGATGCCTTCCATCAGCGCTGGGCACCGCACCGAACTGGCACACCGCCACGCGCCGATGCTGGAAGCATTGGTCTTGATTTACTGGACGCTGCTTCGGTGATGTCTCTCACCTTTCTCTCTCTCTCTCTCTGTCTCTCTCTCTCTGTCTCTCTCTCTCTCTCTCTCTCTCTCTCTCTCTCTCTCTCTCTCTCTCTCTCTCTGAATAACGCTGTCTTTTAAATGACCCCGTTTCTATGATGACTCTGTCTCTGTGAAGACCCTGTCTCTGTGCAGGACCTGTCTTTGTGCAGACCTCTGTCTGTTAAATGACCTTGCCTTTAGATGAACCTTTGTCTTTGACGACCCTGTCTCTTTGATGACCTTGTCTCTGTGATGAATATGTCTGTTTGATGATTTTGTCTCTGTGATGACCCCATCTTTTAGATGACCCCGTCATTTAGATGACCCTGTCTTTTTTATATCTCTGCCTTTTAGATGACCCTGTCTCTGAGATGACCCTGTCTAGGCGATGACCCTGTTTATGTGACGACCCTGTCCCTGTGACGACCCTGTCCCTGTGATGACCATGTCTCTGGGGTGACCCTGTCTCTGAGGTGACCCTGTCTTTTAGATGACCTTGTGTCTTTGATTACCCTGTCTCTGTAAAGGATATGCAAACCATATATTTAATGCAAATTAATATGTTGTTGTCTCAGATTAGCTTCATAAGTGGTGTGTGAATGAAATAATGTATGAGAGGACAGAGAGAAGAAGGGCAGAATATCAGATGTGCATATGTGGCCACTTCTTAACCCTTTGAAAATAAAGTTTGTTCGTTCGTTCTTTCCTATTCAGCGCCGGCATCTTTTCCTCACCTCTTGGTTCACTAAAATATGTCTAGTTCTCTCCATGAACTCCACATTGGTTCACTAAAATTTGTCTAGTTCTCTCCATGAGCTCCACATTGGTTCACTATAATTTGTCTAGTTCTCTCCATGAGCTCCACATTGGTTCACTAAAATTTGTCTAGTTCTCTCCATGAGCTCCACATTGGTTCACTGATATTTGTCTAGTTCTCTCCATGAGCTCCACATTGGTATAACTAAAATTTGTCTAGTTCTCTCCATGAGCTCCACATTGGTTCACTGATATTTGTCTAGTTCTCTCCATGAGCTCCACATTGGTACACTAAAATTTGTCTAGGTCTCTCCATGAGCTCCACATTGGTTCACTAAAATTTGTCTAGTTCTCTCCATGAGCTCCACATTGGTTCACTAAAATTTGTCTAGTTCTCTCCATGAGCTCCACATTGGTTCACTGATATTTGTCTAGTTCTCTCCATGAGCTCCACATTGGTTCACTAAAATTTGTCTAGTTCTCTCCATGAGCTCCACATTGGGTCACTGATATTTGTCTAGATATCTCCATGAGCTCCACATTGGTTCACTAAAATTTGTCTAGTTCTATCCATGAGCTCCACATTGGTTCACTAAAATTTGTCTAGTTCTCTCCATGAGCTCCACATTGGTTCACTGATATTTGTCTAGTTCTCTCCATGAGCCCCACATTGGTTCACTAAAATTTGTCTAGTTCTCTCCATGAGCTCCACATTGGTTCACTAAAATTTGTCTAGTTCTCTCCATGAGCTCCACATTGGTTCACTAAAATTTGTCTAGTTCTCTCCATGAGCTCCACATTGGTTCACTGAAATTTGTCTAGTTCTCTCCGTGAGCTCCACATTGGTTCACTGATATTTGTCTAGTTCTCTCCATGAGCCCCACATTGGTTCACTTAAATTTGTCTAGTTCTCTCCATGAGCTCCACATTGGTTCACTAAAATTTGTCTAGTTCTCTCCATGAGCTCCACATTGGTTCACTGATATTTGTCTAGTTCTCTCCATGAGCTCCACATTGGTGATTCTGTCACACCATTTTATTCCCACTATTCCGGGCGGTAGGTGTCAATAATATGTGTATTTTAAATGACTGCCGTTTTTGAAAATATTGCCGTCCACGTTTTGTATTTACCCATTGTGCAGTTCATGCAACACAATGCAACATAATAAGTAAATACAAAACTAGGAACGGCAATATTTGTAAAAAATGCACAGTCATTAAAAAGAACACCCTGTAATAAACATATCAAACTATCATCTACTGTCTATAGTTCCTTGCCGTGTAAGACTGGGGAGTGGAGTGGAGGAGTGGGGGATAGGGTTTTGAGCCTGAGGAATTAAGGCCGTCTGGCTTGTGCATTCGCCGCGAACTGTGCAGGTTAGGGTGTTCATTTTTCCCCGGATAGCAAAAACATTCACACTTTACCGATGATTCGAACCTGGGTCTCCCGAAGGAAAACTCGGCATTTTAGGCACTCGGCCAGCCGCTCTTCCATATCAGACAACCTTAAATATAAATATGCCGGCACTAGCGCCCTATACCAAATACTCTTTAGGGCGTGGGAAAAGTCCTTTATATTTCTGCTTTTATCATATACGGTGTATTTTTAATGTCTGTGCAGCGTTTGAAAATATTGCCGGTCCAAGTTTTGTATTCACCCTCTGTAAAGTTCATGCAACATAATAGGTAAAGACAAAACGTGGACCGGAAATATTTTCAAACACTGCACAGTCATTAACAATACATCCTGTATTTATACACTTTGAATGTATTTGAGACAAATGTAGCTTAATATTATCGAAACTAATCTTAATGTATTTACTAGAAATTTACTTTGATATGTTGTTCTTCAATCGCATTAAATTTAGTTCAGTGTGTTATCTTCAAAACAATTACAAATATGTAAATCAATAGTTATCTAAGTAATGTTCAGATTATTTATACTAATCTTTACATATTAAACTTTAAAATACTCATAAATAATGCATCGATGTTAATTCTAAGTTAATATATTATACTTATTTACGATACGCGTAATTATATATTCAATATGGCTGACTGGTACGTACGATAGGCTCCTTACATTGGCTGTGTTATGTTATTTGAAAATTGAAGCAAACCCACACAGAGATACATCTTGCCGATGCAACATCCTTGTTTAATACATTCAGATTTGCTTCTTTATTACTACTGTTTCTTTGTTTATTGCATTGTTCTTTAGAATATGTTACCTTGTTTTCTGCAAAATATCTTTATCAGTTGAGGTAAGAAAGGCGTTCTTAAAAGCTGCATAGACCCAGTCCTTAGGGTAAGGAAGCAAATCATGGACAATTAGCAGAATAGTGATAAATAATGTGAAAGGTGCGAATATGTCGTTTTATGGAAAAACGATGAGAACACTATCGAAAGATTGAAAGAGTAATGAAGATGTCGTAAAAAAAAAGTTGAAGTACAAAGAGAACTGATTACCCACATTTCTGCCCCGGCCATGCGGGAGTTCGGGGGAATGAACAGGCTGATTAGCTGGCAGGGAGTGCACCTCTTGGTGGTCGATTACCTTTGGACAAGGGAGAGGTGGTCAGGCGGCTGTAGGACCAGGTGGAGTAAGCGGTGGGACAGACTGAGAACCCGTATGTGGAGACTATGATATGACGAGGGATCATCAGCGGGGGTTCAGGACGAATCTCAAATCTAAGAGGGAAGACCGTGAGAACTTTATTATCACATGGCGGATATAACGATTAGCAGTATGACTCTTCGTTGGCTGTTGAACGGGGGAACGGGGCGCGTGTCGGAATGTCCTGAGTGCAGTGATGTCGGTTCTTAGCTCAGCTCAACTCAACTCAACTATTTGAAGAAAATAGTCCACATTCTTCTGACATGTCATGCAAAGAGGAACGCTGGGGGATATTTTGACAACGGGAAAGCTGGGTGGGAGGAAAGGCAGGGGAGACCAAGCAAGGAGATGCTGGACAGCTTTACATCATGGCATGGATTAATGTCAGTATCAGAAATGACTGACAATACACAAGAAAGGCGACTGTGGACAGATATGGTTCCAAAGATAATATGATGTAATAATAACAATAATATAAATAATAACTAAATAACTGTCATTTTAGTAGCGGACTGTTGTGTTAGCATTCTGCTAGCGGCATTATACTTAGTGACTGTCAACAACTCATGTGATAGGCATCATCGGATTCTTCTCCCACACCATACAAGACACTTGCAAGTCGTGTGCGAGGAAAATACATGGTACATTTTATTGCCGTTGGCTCGTTACATTGATATGACAGTCGCTATTAAACCCACACACAAAGCCACAGAATTCCCTATCCCTAGTTTTCTAAAGCCTATGCTAATTCTCTATCTATTTGGTTACACAAAACTCCTATCAACTATTCTACGATCTGAACACTACAAGTCCTGTCTCCCGTCTGACGATTCTCCTCGCGTGGTTACACACCACGCGGAGGGACCTTGAATCGTCCTTTGCCTTTTGCGTGTCAGGCCACTCGCCACGCTTACATTCGCTTCTCCTGTTGAGTGGCGTTCGTGGCTATCATGTAGGCGGGATGCTGTCGTGACCAGAGTGCTTACCCTCTGGTCAACGCCTCCGTGTCTCATGAGAGAACCAGTTACCCATCTCCCATTTCACCCTCTCCCCTGCCCTTACCTCGGGGCACCGTATCACCTCTTGGTCTCCTCGAGGTTGACTGCTCTTCCCGGTGGAGGGGTTACGTTCGAGTCTTTGACACACACCCTCCCCTCCTGCGTTGCGTCATCAACTTTCACTCACTGGTTGTGACGCAAGAGGTTTCTAAAAAAAATAGTGTCTCTAATTTTTTTGTCAAAGACTGTAGATAACCTGGCTTTGGGTCCTTCTAATAGACTTCTACTGACTATTGTCACAATGTAGTAACACTTTACTTGGCTACTGGCAATCGCCACAAACTTGTCTGGTTGGCGTGAGCCCTCTTCTCACATGCAATATTATATTTATTAGAGGTATGTCTGAACCGGACCGTTGTCTTTATAAGACCTGCCCTCACATAGTAAATTAACTTACTACCCATACAAAGTTGACTTTCTTAGGGTCAACACATGAATTGCTTCATGTCCCCCATATAATATTTAACAACCATTACACAAGGTGTGTGCGATAGGCTTTACCTATATCGCTTCCGCGTGTAAAGTTACATTTCACTGTTAAGTTAGTGTTTCGTTGTCTATTATGTCCCCTGAACCGAAGTTATCTCCCTTTGATCAATAAAATATGTATGTAATTTATGTGTTTGTTTTTCTGGTTGTTTGCGTGTTTAGATGTAATTAAAATTCTAATCTAACTTCTAACCTGTGTATCTAACTATCATGTGTATATATGTTAGTTTTTAAGTGCCATAATTCGGTTAAATGTGGCCACAAACAAGTGTATAACACTAATTCGTGACTACGTTCCCTTATTATGAATCTTAAAATACTTAATGTAAGATCTAAACTAAATTACACACAACACATTCACAACAGCACATTTTCATCAACGAAAACAAACATTTAACGGAGCCAACAATTAAAAGTCGCGATGAGCAGCAGAAAAACTCGCCGACCAATATCACTCTCTCCTGTATATTTCACATTCGCTCTCACTTTCACACTTCTGTTACACGTCTTTCACCCTTATCCTGTCACACATCTTTTATCCTCCCAATTATTTAAAAACCTTGGAGTGACACTGTACAAATTTGGCTCAGTTTGAGAACGTTGAGCTCAATGACTGTGCGACAATCGCTGCACGAGTCATATATTTACATTATATTTACATGCAAGAGAAAGGGTTGATGGTTTGTCCCCTTGGTCCTATCAACCACTATGTTTTACTAAAATAAAACTCTAAATACTAATATACTAATACTAATTCTATAAATATGTATTTAATGTGTTAACTACTTTAATATATTTTGTAACAGATATGCTTTCATTAATCCTAATCTTTATCTATTCTAAGGGATGTAATCTAACTAATTAAATGAAATTGATTTGATATGAGTTATGTATCTTTCTGAAGTGGGTAATGTGAAAACAAATTATGTACCTTTACATTGGCACCTTGCCGTCTTGACAGACGATAGTTTGTGCTTTAAAAAGGCATAATAACTTTTAACTATGGCGGTAGCGAGTGTGACTGATAAGGCCAATTTGCGCTGTAAATGTCCGTTCACAGTGGGTGCATGTGAACACGTGGTCATTTCCACCATCATGCACCATCTTACGTCTCAAACGCTTGGTGTGTGACTTTTCTGCAATAATTTTCTCCTTTGACTTTATTCCATTTCTGATATTTGCCCTCCATGCAACACGTTCAGCGGCGACTTGCTCCCAATGTGCATTATCAATGCCTGTATCAATCATGTCCCGCTTACACACATCTTTGTATCGTAGTAGAGGCCGACCCTGAGATCTCTTACCCATCTGTAATTCACCAAAAAAGATATCCTTTGGTATTCTACCATCATCCATCCTCCTAAGATGTCCTATCCATCTAAGTCTACGAAGACTGAGCATGGAATAAACTGTCACACAACCTGATCTTTCCAATACTTCAGTATTTGTGATTTTGTCTTGCCACTTAATACCAAGAATTCTTCGCAGACACCGCATATGAAAGCTGTTTAAATTGTTCTCTTGGTGTGAGTAAGTTGTCCAGGTTTCACTGCCATAGAGAAGAGTACTAAGGACACAGGCTTGATAGACAAGGACTTTTGTTTTGGCAGTAAGCTTCCTGTTCTCCCAGACTCTTTTTCTTAACCTGTTCATTGTTGTTGCTGCCTTACCAATCCGGATGTTGATTTCCTGATCTAGGGATAATTTGCTATTTACCACTGATCCTAGATATGTAAAATGGTCTACTATCTCTAGTTCGGCGTCGTCAATAAAGATTGATGGTACCCCATATGCACCTTGTGACATAATCTGTGTCTTCTTTTTGCTAATTGTTAAGACCAAATTCAGAACAAGCATTGGAGAATGCAGATAGTAGACATTGCAATTCTTCCTCAGAGTGGGTCGTAACTGCAGCATCATCTGCAAAAAGCAACTCTCTGATCAGTACCCTCCTAATTTTGGTCTTAGCCTTCAATCTCTGAGCATTGTAGAGGCCGCCATCTGAGCGTGAGTGAATGTATATACCACCATCCTGATCACGAAATGCATATTTCAGTAGAAGTGAAAAGTATATTCCAAAGAGGGTGGGAGCTAGTACACAACCTTGCTTAACTCCACTCTTGATTTCAAATTCTTCAGAAGTTGCACCATCAAACTTGATTATACCCTTCATGCCTATGTGGAACGATTCCACAATGGACAGAAGAGTTGGTGGGCAGCCAATCTTCTTTAGTGCCTTGAACAGACCCTCACGACTGACCAAATCAAATGCCTTTGTGAGGTCGATGAAGGCAATAAACAGTGGTTGATTCTGTTCACGGCATTTTTCTTGCATTTGTCGCAATGAGAATATCATATCAGTGGTAGACCGGTTCTGTCGAAAGCCACACTGTGATTCGGGGTAGACTTGATCTCCTAGGACTTGAAGTCTGCGCAGAACAATTCTGGCAAATACTTTTCCAACAATACACAGAAGTGAGATACCCCTATAGTTGTTGCAGTCGCTCCGATCACCCTTGTTCTTGTACAGTGTTATGATGCTTGAATCTTTGAAATCCTGTGGGACTTGTCCTTCTCGCCAGCATAGCTCTATTAGCTGGTGGATCTGTATAGTGAGTGTGTCTTGCCCACTCCTGATAACCTCTATTGGAATCCCATCCTTACCTGGAGCCTTGCCAGATGCAAGTTCATTTATAGCACACTTAACTTCTGTTATGGTGGGAAGTGTGTCCAGGTGGTCAAGAGTTGGTAGAGCCTCTATGGCGTTGAGGGCATCATCCGCTAGTTTGGTCTCACTTGAGTAAAGCTCCAAATAGTGCTCTACCCATCTGTCCATCTGCTGTTCTTATCTTATCAGTGATGACTTCTCCAGTCAAGGTTTTCAATGGTGCACTTCTTTTGATCACTGGACCACAGGCTTTCTTTATTCCTTCATACATGCTTCTTATGTCTCCCTTATCACTTGCGATTTGAATGGACTCACATAACTTGATCCAATAATCATTTGCACACTGCCTGGCAGCCTTTTGCACATCCTTCCTAGCTTGCCTTAGCTCACTCAGAGTGTTACGCGTTGGTCTTTCCTTGTTTCTTAAGAGAGCTTTCTTCTTCTTATCAATCAAGGGCTGCAGAGTCTCGCTGTTGGCCGCAAACCAGTCCTGCCTCTTATGATCCACAGTACCGTAAACCCCTACGGCAGTTTTATAAAGAGTTTCCTTAATTTGACCCCACTTTTCATTTACTGTACAATTTTCTGGTGTATCAGTGAAAGCGTCTTCAAGTTGCTGTTGAAACTGAAAGCACTTTTCAGGATCATGAGTGTTAATAATATTAATCCTGGGGCTAGATTTGTGTTTAGCTGTGTAGATTCTCTTTGGTCTCAGTCTAACCCTTGCAACAACCAAAGAATGATCCGTATCACAGTCAGCACTGTGGTAACTACGAGTCAATGATATATGGTTCAGATGTTGTCTCCGTGTGATGATGAAGTCCAGCTGGTGCCAATGGCCGGATCTTGGATGTTTCCATGTGACCTTATGCATCTCTTTTGTTTTAAAAAAGGAGTTTGTAATACATAGGTCATTACTGGTGCAATGCTCCAGCAGCCTTTGCCCATTTTCATTCATGCGACCGATGTTGTATTTTCCAAGGCACACTGGCCATGAACTCGAGTCCTTGCCCACACGAGCATTGAAATCACCGAGCATATAAATGTAGTCAGATTTTGGAACTGCCTTGATCACGGAGTCTAACTCTTCATAGAACGAATCCTTCACATCATCAGAGGAATCGAGTGTCGGTGCATATGCAGTAATAATGGTGGCAAACCCACAAGAGGTTGACAAGCGCAGGGATAATAGTCTTTCATTTCCTCCTGCTGGAATTTCAATCATTCCCAGTAGCGAATTCTTCACTGCAAAGCCCACACCATGTTGCCTTTTTTCTGCCTGCCCTCTACCCTTCCAGAAAAAGGTGTAGTTGTTTTCCCTGAGTGACCCTTCCTCAGCAAGGCGAGTCTCCTGCAGGCCAGCAATATCAATGTTTAGACAATTGAGTTCGGCATCAATCACAGCCGTTTTTCTCACATCGTCAATATTGGTAAAGTAAGTGGAAAATCCTGGACACATGGTTCTCACGTTCCAGGTTGCAAGCCGTAGCTTGAGGTTTCTATTTTTATTTTTGTTTGTACCTGGTGCATTGGTTTTACAGCCTGCGATTCAGATTTTGTCCTAGCCCCAAGCACCCATTTAAGCAGGCAGGCTGTGGCGGATCAGCACCCAATTGGCTGGGGGCTGCCCAGCTTGAGGCGGGCGGTAGCTGATCAGTGACACCTATAGGTGTCTCCCACCGTCAGAGGCAACGCGTGGCGCCCCATGTCTACGCCAACTGACAAGGACTTATAACCCGTAACAGTTGCCTCTCGCTTTGATTCCGAGACCAGTTAAGACCAGGGATGGAGTTATTGCCTCTCCATAGCACAAAGCCTGGGCTAAAATATAGAGATCATGTGTTGCCCATGCAGCATGATCCCTCTCTCGGCCTGCCTAGTTCACTCCAGAGGAAAGGTAACACCCCTACATCTGGAACAAGACAAGCTGCAGAAGCTGCCGGATCAGCAAAGCAATGCTCTAACTGTCCGCCTGTCGGAGCTTCGATCCTAGACCAGTCGCCAACCAAGGCTTAGGGCCTGGTCTGCCCTGCCATGATAATTTTGTCTTTAGCTTGCATTTCCTCGCACCAGGGTAAGGCTTGTACCCTCCCAATTGCGCTCTTCCGCCCGAAGCCGTTGGCACAATGTGGGGTGTCGGGTTTGGTAAGCGCCGCCCAACGTTCGGCGCTAACAGAAACCAGGTAGTACCGTCTACTGTTATACGGTAGCTCAGTCATATCTGACTAAGACCTGACAGCATATGTACCTTTATAAAAATGGGTAATGTGAAATATAACACAATTATACCTAATGTTTTTAATTGCAAAACAAGATATATGATTGGTGTTCTTAATCTAAATGATGTACATGCTGTATGTTCAATTATCTAATCTTTTTATCCTATTACGATATAAAATGATGATAATAGTAAATCGTAATGTTTGCTAGATGGTATGGTTCATTAGGATGGAATGAACTGAACTGAAATGAAGCTAAATGTAACAACCTAAATGGTATTATTCTTATCAAAACTTTAATCTAGTTTATAATTAACTATTATTACGTCTAAATTACTATTCTAATTTAATTTTAAGCTAAGTAAGTGGGTCAATTCACTGAACTATCTAAACTATTAAACAAAATGAAAACTATTATATTTCCTAATCTAACTTTAAGTTATTACTATCTTAAAATGTTATTTTACATATCACAATAAGTTTATATACATGGTATTCAGTTACCTCAGGTTAGTTGTTGCCTGAATGTTTGTACATTGGTTTTATAGGCATACTATATATACACAATTAGGCCTGGGTATCTGAAATACATTGCACAGTCATACTTGGGTCCTATGGGTAGTGCACCTGTAGAGTTAGCTGGTGTCGTAGGTCACTCTTTTCGTGTCTGTATTTATGTACTGTTCTGGCACTGTTTTTCTGTGCTTAACACAACCGATACACCGGAATGGAGCTTAGTAGGTAATGAGCTGTCCCAGTTCACACGGTGTTAATTTGTCTTCGGAGCACAGTTCTTCTTTTGATGTCTACGGACACATGGTAGTTCACTGTTCTTGGTACATGACTAAGCACATAATGTCGGTGTATGTGTAACATATTTCACATAGAATATTATTATGTACTCATTTAATAACTACTACTCTACACTTCTATGTGGAATTTCAGGTATTTCTACCTCAGATGGTAAAATTAGTGACCACCTGTATATCCGGTCATTTCGATGCACACCACTCTGTATGACCGTGATCGGGGAGTTGTCGGTCTGGACAATGCAGTGAACATCCGCCAGAAATCGATGGAGCTTTCTCACCGCATAGATGACGCTTAGGGTTTTTCAACTCTGATCTGGAATATCTGGACTCAGCAGGTGTGATCTTACGGTTCACGTAGCAAATCGGGTGGAAGATGCCCTCAAAAAATTGGCCTAGTACTGCTGGCATCTGTCCTAGAATAATAAACGAGCCTAGGATTAGGCAAGCGGAGGATTGGAACATTACAAAAAAGGATTTTCAATTTTGACAATGCAGAAATTAATAATGCATCTTTGACATTTCATTTTACAGATGTTTTTAAAACATTGGAAAATACACTTGTAATTTCCCTTAAATTTGATATTAGTTTGCTATAGTAATATAATAATCCCAAAAGGCTTCTGACCTGCTGCTTTGTGGTAGGCATGGTCAGTTTCATAATTTTTGTAATAATTCTATTGTCGGTCTTAAGTTGACCCTGTGAAATGACATGACCCAAAAAATGAATTTCTTTTAGGCCCAATTCAACTTTGCTCGGTTTGACAGTGAGACCGAAGAGTCGCACTCTGTCAAAGACATGTCTTAGTTTCAGTAAGTGTGTTGTCCAGTCATCAGTATGGAAACATATATCATGCGTATTCTGTAAGCTCACTACATGTATGCATCTTGTCGGATTTGCCAGTCCCGCTAATTAGTGTAGTTGCGCTATGTACGTCTGTCGTCTTATCATTAGGTGTGGGTGCACTGTGTTCGTCTGTCTCTACTCCTGTCTCTTGTCGTGAACAGTAAAGTTTCAACCTGTTGACATGGAATATCTTTAAGTGTCCGTTTATCGATATTTCATAGTCAACATTTGAAATCTTACGTACCACCTTGAATGGTCCTTGCCATTTTATTTGTCTGGAAGTAACTGAAGTATGTTTTGATCTGGTTTACGACCAATTGTTCAAGCACCCTTGTTTGTGTATTGGTAAATTTGACCCTCCCTCTCAAAGGTCTAGAAGCCAGAGTAGAAGGTAGTACTTTAGCTGTGGGATGTTTAATCTTATGTATTGATTGTTGACCGACATTACAAAAACGATAAAATAATTTCATATCATTCAAAAACCCTGGATAATGAAAATGAGTCTGAAATCTAGGCCTGGTTTTGTCTTTTGCCAGGTGACCAGCAAGCGGTGACTCATGTGCAGTTTTTTGCACAGTTAGGCGGTGTTGTACAGGTCGCACCGTTTGCTGATTCTCATGGTTATCAGTTGTAAAATATCTAGTAAGAAAGCCATTATTAGGTTTAAAGAACCATGAGACATTTTTGGTTACTTTGGCTCTTTCTTTCATTAATTTTAAATAAGGAGACACACTAGGATCATCTTTCTGCTGTTCTATGAATTTCTGTCTGTTGGTATCATCTGTGCCAGATGGAGAAAGCAACAGTAGTCTCTCATCTTGTAGTGTGTCTTGATGTTTTACAGTGTCTGCTCTGGTTGTTGCATTAGCTGCATTTAATCTTTCCCATGCAGCTATTTCATCACTAGTACATTGTTTCAGTTGGGGTAAGCAACCCAAAATCAAATCAGTACAAGGGTTGTCAAGTATTGCACAAGTAAAGGTACCCGAAAGGAAAGGAGTGTTAATACGGGCTTTGGCCAAAGGGTAAATTTCAATGTTACCCGAAAAGGTTCGGCATTTAACAGAGTCGCCTGTATAATCACCTGGACTCGCTAGATCCTTTCTAAGACCAATAAGGGTACTGCCGCTGTCCAGCAAACATTGGCATGGTCTGTCGTTGACCATTGCATTGTGGAACACTAACTTGCCTCTGGAGGCTAATGCTGCATTTACACTCTCAGTTGAGCATGGTACTGTATGTCCACATTCTAATTTTCCGTCTGCATGAAATTGGTAACATTGGTCACAATTGTCAAAGCTTAACACATCGTTCACACAACAGACATCTTCAGACTCCTTGAAAGGTAATACATTTTCAACTTCACACTCAGTCTCACTACCACTATCAGAAGAAGTATCAATCAAAATAGCATTGTTGGCTTTCATACGTTGGCGGCCAAGGCACTTATTTGAATAATGGCCGTAGCTGGAACAAAAAAAAACATTTGATTGCACGCCTGTATGCAGATCTTTTATTTTGTTGCTTCTTGATAACATTTTCAAGATGCGCCGGATAGTTTGGCGATTTGTCACACATAGAATAAGTGTCATGCAAAAGTTGACAGTACATACATTTTGACACTTTCCTATCTTTGTTGTCGTGTTTCTGAAAGGGTTTTCTGTTACTCTGATAGTTTTTTGGTTGGTCTTTCACAAAGGAAACTATTTCAGAGTCATTTGAAGTCTTAAAAATATCTCTGTTGGAAGATAAATATGCTGAGCCTTTCTTTTCAAACTGCTCGATGTTTTCAATGTCTGACTGCTGCAAAAATTTAGCAAAAGGAGATGGTATAGTGGATATAACTTTATCCATAGCTATTAAATTTTTTAATCTATCAAAGTCTTTTCCTATGTTAGCTGCTTTAAGCCACCTATTTAGTACACTCTGAACATTTGAGACGTAATCAATAAAAGTCTCACTAGGTTTAGGTCTTAAATTTGAGAACTGAACCTGATACCCAGGGGCATCAAGTAAAAAGTGCTGCATAATCCTATCATGGATGTATTGATAGTCAGATCTAAGCTCAATTGGTATAGATTCTATCACTTTAAGGGGCTCACCACTCAGATTTTTCATATAAATCATAGCCCACATCTCTATTGGAACTTGGTGATATTTGAATTGATACTCTACATTCTCTGTCCAGGCTGATATGGAATCCTCTTTACAATATGGTTTGATAATATTTTTGTATTTATTGAACTTATTTTCCTCTTGTTGACTTTTTAATTTAGTGGCAGAGATCTCTGCGTGTGAGTCTACATCCATACCTTTCATCTTCAACTGTGTCTCTGATTCTACTTGAATTTGTTTTTCCTTAACATCTATCTCTTTTTGCTTTAGTTCTTTCTCTTGATCTAATGTCTTTTGTTTTAGTTCTTTCTCCTGATTTAATTGCTTTTAGCTTAATCTCCTTATCATGTTCTAACTGCTTTAGCTTGATGTCCAATTCTTTTTGTTTTGTTATCTCAGCTAGTTGAGCAATCTCCTTATCATGTTCTAACTGTTTTAGCTTGATGTCCAATTCTTTTTGTTTATTTATTTCAGCTAGTTCTTTCTGATGTTGTCTATCTCGTTCTTCCCTTTCTAATTGATGTTGTCTTTCCTGTTCTCTTTCTCGTGCGCGTTCGTCTCTTTCTGCATCTTTTGCTTCTTTAAATTTCCTTATCAGCATATTCTTCAAGCTCTTTACCTGTGTATTGTAATTCTTACCAGTTTTTATAAAGTCCTCTAATGTTGCCATGTTGTTAGGTAATTAGCTAGTGTTGACCTACACTGAACTGTTTATTCACTTGTATATCTTTGATATTTTATTTTTGTCAATCGCTGAGCACTACCAATTGCACTCTCAGTTTATTTGCTGAAAAAAATTATCCCTGAAAACCCAGAGCACAAGCATATGCTAGTGTATCACAGGCTGAAAAAGAGATGCACTATTAATCACATTGCATGCCAAAAATATTGGGTATACTCAACTTAATGTTCCCGAGAATCAGGGAACAGCGATCCGGCAACACAGGTCACCTTGTTTGGCACTTTGGCATAGACACACGTTTTGTAATCAGGACACCTTGTTTGGCACACCGACATACACACGCGTTATCAGCTCAGCTGTTGTTTACCCTGATTTGCAGAGCAGCAATAATTAACAGCTAGTAAACGAAATGATCTTCTAGACAAATTGGGACAATGACAATGACAAGCCCACGAACAAACAGAATTTGGGTTAATTAATATTTAATGTCAATGTCCTGTCTTCGTTCTAACCGTATATGCCTTTCGTCACTATCCTAGTTTAGTTTATGTAAGTGCTGTGCAAACAAAGTCTAATTTGCCTAGCCAGAAAGTAGTCCCATCGTGACAGTAAACGAAGGAAAAAGTACAAACAAAACTATCCATAACTGCTTTTAAATAAATAAAAATATCATAATAATGTTTAAATAAATAAATATATTCAATTACTAACTTAAATAAACAAATAATAAATAATATAATGTACAGATTCAGGCGGGCAGCCGCTTGGCGATTTTGTAAACACTCGAATGCTGAATGCAAATGGCGTAGGAAAACTGCTTGTCAATTAGCCTACGTCAGACGCGCAGCGCTATTTTTAGCTTTCAAAAATCGATAATGTCGGCTGGCTGTGTATCGCTCCGCCATGAATCATCTTTGGTACTTATTCATAAATAAATAGGTAAATACATAAATAAATGCAAGAAAATAAGAATATCAATACTTACAACTTTGAAGAACACATGATTTAACTAAACAATCATTTAATAAACCCAATTACACAATATATTTCGTCACGATAGGCACAAACTTAGCCCGCAACTTGTTCTTGTCTGCACAAATTACCGTCACTGACACAAATTAAACCCTAGTCTGGAGCCGTGGAAGAGTGGATTAGCTTGACTTTTCGTACAAGCACCACTTCTGACACCACATTAATCCTTGCCTGTCAACAACTCATGTGCTAGGCATCATCGGATTCTTCTCCCACACCATACAAGACACTTGCAAGTCGTGTGCGAGGAAAATACATGGTACATTTTATTGCCGTTGGCTCGTTACATTGATATGACAGTCGCTATTAAACCCACACACAAAGCCACAGAATTCCCTATCCCTAGTTTTCTAAAGCCTATGCTAATTCTCTATCTATTTGGTTACACAAAACTCCTATCAACTATTCTACGATCTGAACACTACAAGTCCTGTCTCCCGTCTGACGATTCTCCTCGCGTGGTTACACACCACGCGGAGGGACCTTGAATCGTCCTTTGCCTTTTGCGTGTCAGGCCACTCGCCACGCTTACATTCGCTTCTCCTGTTGAGTGGCGTTCGTGGCTATCATGTAGGCGGGATGCTGTCGTGACCAGAGTGCTTACCCTCTGGTCAACGCCTCCGTGTCTCATGAGAGAACCAGTTACCCATCTCCCATTTCACCCTCTCCCCTGCCCTTACCTCGGGGCACCGTATCACCTCTTGGTCTCCTCGAGGTTGACTGCTCTTCCCGGTGGAGGGGTTACGTTCGAGTCTTTGACTCGATAATATGATGTAATAATAACAATAATATAAATAATAACTAAATAACTGTCATTTTAGTAGCGGACTGTTGTGTTAGCATTCTGCTAGCGGCATTATACTTAGTGACAACTGGCAAGATCGAAGGGACCAAACCAAGGGGAAGACCGAGAAGTAAATACCTGGATGGCTTGACCACATGGCATGGTCGAGACAGGACCACTGAGCTGGTCCACCACTCTGATGATCGAGTGAAATGGCGAGTCATGACCGCCCACGCTTTCCGACATGGCACATGATTGATTGATTGTGCGTGCGTGCGGTTGGTTTGTCTGGATCAAGGTCTGTTCCACTTTTCACACGGGACAGTGATCAGCATTTTGTGTGGCATTCACTGGCACAGGAAAGGGGTGTTATGGGGTGACTCTTTGTATAAAAGTTGGAACCGTGACTAACGACTAATGTCTCAAACCCTTGTTGTTGTTATTGTTATTGTTGTTGTTGTTGTTGTTGTTGTTGTTGTTGTTGTTGTTGTTGTTGTTGTTGTTGTTGTTGTTGTTGTTGTTACTGCTGCTGCTGTCGTCGTCGTCGTTGCTGTTGTTAATGCGATGCTGGTGGGGTGCTGGTGGTGGAATCCTCTGAATGACAATGGGTTTTGACACCTGCAGTCAAGGCATTGGCACTCAGCTCGTCTGATCCCCGAAAAGAAAGGGTTTGCATTTTTTTTTTTTTTTGGCGCTAGCTCGCTCTGAACTCAAGCGTAGTACGTGCACATTATGCCTAATAGTGTCGGACAGAATTTTGAGTGTGAATTAGCTTTCCCTATTAACATTTTCCCTCTCCATTAGGCGAACCCACTCCGACTTCAGAGGTACTTATAATTTACATCCCCAAGTCAAGCACGGTAGGTCAACATTTCAGTCCAACTGACCGATGTAAGGGTTGAAAGCTTTACCTCGGTATCAGCATACCGGTTGTTTAAGAATAGTCGTTCTTATCCATTCAGCCATGCTAACCTCCAGGGTTTGTATCTATGGACCTGAGTTTTGGTGGAGACACGTTTCTTCTGATCTGGTAGCACACTATCATCTCCATGGTGACTATTTTGTGAAATTCTCATTTCCCCTCTCCATGCAACAAAACCAGCTGAGTGTGCACAACCGGTGATGAAATGACATGTATTCACTCTGTATGATATATAAATGTGCAGTTTGCGCCCACCGAGATGGGGTGAAATATCTTCTTCTTCTTCTTCTTCTTCTTCTTCTTCTTCTTCTTCTTCTTCTTCTTCTTCTTCTTCTTCTTCTTCTTCTTCTTCTTCTTCTTCTTCAGCATTCCGAGCCATTGACGTTCTTTGCTGCAGATACAAGCCGTCTCCATTCGTCTCTCTGGTTGACCTTCTCTTGCCAGTCGCTGATTCCAAGTGCTTGTAGGTCTGTATGTATATTATCTCTCCACCGTCTTCTTGGTCTACCTCGGGGTCTACGGTCATTTATTTCCTGAGTGTAAGCGAGTTTTGTTTCCCTATTATCTTCCATTCTTTCTATATGCCCCAGCCATTGTAGTTTATTAGCATTCATGATACAAAGTGATTGGCGGGGACTTAAACAGATCATAAATGTCTTTGTTGCTTCTTCTTTTCCACTCTCCACTTTGTGTATCCCTAATGGGCCCAAAGATGCGTCTTAAGACTTTGTTCTCGAAGGTTTGTAACAAGGCTTCGTCTCCTTTCGTTGTACTCCAGGTTTCAGAGCCATACAGCACAACTGGTCTAATCAGTGTTTTGTATATTGTGATCTTGGTGTTACGAGATAGCGCATTTGATTTTAGCAGATGTTGTAGTGCATAGTATATCTTATTTCCAGAGTTGATTCTAGTTTGTATTTCTTCCCTTATTATGTTGGAGCAGTTGAAGATTGTACCCAGGTATTTGTATGTTTCCGTTCGTTTAATGGTCATACTATCTATTTGTATGTGGCCAGAGATTTTAGCCTTTCCTTCTCTTGAAATTACCATATATTCTGTCTTATCTTGATTGATAACCAGCCCCATTTGTTGAGCTTTTTCCTTTAAGTGAGTCAATATTTCCAATGTCTTTTGTTCATTTTCCCCTATAATATCTATATCATCTGCATAACCAAGCAGTTTGGATGTTCCTCCAATAGCACATTCCTCTTTTACCTTCCTTACAACTATAATAAATGGTGCACCATTTTGTTTGTGGCTTCAGCGTGTACATTCACTAAGTACTAACGGTAACACCAGTACGTCTGGATAGACAGCTAGGAGTAATTGAGGGGGAAAGAACAGGGGAAAGCAGAGAAGTAAATACCTGGATGGCTAGACCACATGGCATGATGAGACAAGAACACAGAGCTGATCCATAACTCTGGCGGTGGTGTAAGACGGCGAAACATGACATCCCAAGCTAATCAGCACGGTACCTGATGATGATGTGTAATTTTCAGGTTTTAATCATGTATCACTGAGCTACCCTATGACAGTAAACGGCTCTACATATTTTATTTTTATTTCTGAAGCCAATGCTACCAATGTCAAACTTGTATATTATCCAAATCAAACTTACTTACGCGAAATCAGCATCTGTGAGATGAGATACTCGAGAAGGGTTGCCAACTATCCGAGACCGAGTAAGAAATGATGTTGTCAGACAGACAGTGAGATCAACACCTTGTGCCACATATATTGAAAGGCAGAAGATCACATGGTTCAGCCATCTGGTTAAAATGCAACATCATCAACTACCAGCACTGGCGCTACACTATAGAAGAGTCAGTTGAGTTGAGCTAAGAACCGACTTCACTGCACTCAGGACATTCCCATATGCGCTCCGTCCCCTCGTTAAACAGCCAGCAAAGCGTCATACTACGAGTACTAATCGTTCCCACTGCTATCTGATAGAAAGTTCTATTGGTCTTCCCCCTCAGTTTTGAGATTCTACCAGAACCCCTGCCAATCCCCCACAATCTCATCCTTTCCACATGCAGGGTTCTCAATCTGTTCCTCCACCTTCTCCATCTGGTCCTACAAGCGCACGACCGCCTCCCCCCATGCCCATAGGTAACTGACCACCGAGAGGTGCATTCCCTGCCAGTCTATCAGCCTGTTCATTCTCCCCGCAGTCCCGCGTGGCCATGGCAAAAATTCCATACAATTATTACAATCTGTGACCTCTGAAGCGAGGTGAGCACACTCTGGTAAGAGAGTAAAAGGACGCCCGAGAAAGAAAGAAATTTACGACATTGTAGACTTTATACAGTCACGGAGGATGGGGGAGGAGGGGGGGGGGGGGGGGTGTTTACTTTGTTGATAGCGAACTGCTGGGATAATGTCATGTACATACGCTGAAGCGGGTGTGACTCCTGGGTTCGACACCTGCGAAAATGAGGGAAAGATTAATCACCTCTTGCCTTGAACTGAAACGTGTGACTTCTTGTTCAGAAAGCAATGAAAGTAATATTGCCAAGAAATTCAACCTGGGGGTTTATCGTGAGTTCCTGCAAAGGACACGTAACTGAGAAGCGATGTTCTTACCTCAAAACAATAAATTCGCCTTGTCAGTGTAATCTAAGACTCCATAAACAATGAATTCCGTTAGTAAATTTAACCTAAGACTCCATAAGCAATGTATTCCTTGAGTGAATTTAATCTAAGACTCCATAAACAACGTATTCCTTAAGTGAATTTAATCTAAGACTCCATAAACAACGTATTCCTTAAGTGAATTTAATCTAAGACTCCATAAACAACGTATTCCTTGAGTGAATTTAATCTAAGACTCCATAAACAACGTATTCCTTAAGTGAATTTAATCTAAGACTCCATAAACAACGTATTCCTTTAGTGAATTTAATCTAAGACTCCATAAACAATGTATTCCTTTAGTGAATTTAATCTAAGACTCCATAAACAATGTATTCCTTTAGTGAATTTAATCTAAGACTCCATAAACAATGTATTCCTTTAGTGAATTTAATCTAAGACTCCATAAACAACGTATTCCTTAAGTGAATTTAATCTAAGACTCCATAAACAATGTATTCCTTTAGTGAATTTAATCTAAGACTCCATAAACAATGTATTCCTTTAGTGAATTTAATCTAAGACTCCATAAACAATGCATTCTTGGGTGACTGTAAACTAAAACTCCATAAAGAATGTATTGCTTGGGTGAATTTAAATTAAGACTCCATAAGGGAGTGCCGGGGAATGAACAGTCTGGTAGGCTGGCAGGGAATGCACCTCCTGGTGATAGATTACCTATGGACAGGTGAGAGGTTGTCGGGCACCTGTAGGAATAGGTGGAGAGAATGGGGAAACAGACTGAGAACGCATATGTGGAGAGAATGAGATTGCGGAGGATCGGCAAGGGTTCTGGAAGAAGCTCAAAACTGAGAGGGAAGACCAGGAGAACTTTCAATAAGATACTGGAGGGAACGATTAGTAGCATGACTCTTCCTTGGGTTGAAAGAGGGAACGGAGCGCATATGGGAATGCCCTGAGTGCAGTGATGTCGGTTCTTAACTCAACTCAACTCAACTCAGCTTCTCTAGTGGGTGTCCAGGTCTCATATGAAATGAATAAACGAGTAATATTTTCAGCCAATAATAATTTTTGTCAAAGTATAATTCATGTAGTCACTTCATAAAACTCTGTGTGTGATATTATGAATAGATCACCAAAACACGTGAAGTAAACGGTAAGCTTTATTACAACATGATCGCAAGTAATTAAACGGACGTTTCTGCCAAAGCTGTCGTCAGTA
Source organism: Cepaea nemoralis (assembly GCA_014155875.1). Lineage (NCBI taxonomy): Eukaryota > Metazoa > Mollusca > Gastropoda > Stylommatophora > Helicidae > Cepaea > Cepaea nemoralis. Next base: position 70,079 of record JACEFZ010027628.1, on the reverse strand, counting down.
CAGAAACAACAAACACACACAGTTACAACTACATGTAAAACAGTGTATAGGATTTATTATACTTGGTATCTATAGCTGCAGTCTGCACCTGACGAGATGCAGCAAAATGTGACAGGCAAGACACCTTGCAATATATTAGTTATTGCTTGTGTATTTAAATTCACTAAGTTTTCACACAGTGAACAACTAGAATTAGCATAAAATTGTAAGTAAGAAGACACAAGTTATGGTCGTCACTAGGAAGAAGGAAATGCCACAATCTAATATATAAGTAAATGGGATTATTCTTGAACAAGGGAATCGGTACAATTATCTCGGAACAGTCATAGCATCTGACGGGAGAAGCCTTGAAGAGATTAGAACACGAATCGCTATGGCGAAGGTAACTTTTTGCAAGATGAAAAACATACTGACCAATAAACAGATATCAATTGCAACAAGAAAAACAAAGTGTTGAGATGCTACATAGAACCCGTACGTTTTGTATGGATGCGAAGCGTGGACAATGAGAAGACGAGCTGAAAATCAACTTATGGCAGTGGAAATGTGGTTTCTGAGGAAAATGCAATAAATACACAGAGACAGACAAACCAATAACCAAGTCCTACAAGATACAAATGAAAATCGTACACTGATTATAGAAATTAGACGTAGACAGTCAACATGTGTTGGTCATGTTACGAGAAGAAATAAATTAGAGAACTTGGTGACAATGGCAAGATTGAGGGAAAGGGACAAGGGAAAGGCAGATAAGTAAATACCTGGATGGCTTGACCACGAGGCATGGTCGAGACAAGAACACTGAGCTAATCCACAACTCTGGTGATCGAATGAGATGGCGAATCATGACCGCCCACGCTTATCGGTACAGCACATGATGAATGAAGGGAATATCTTTCTTTGAATTGAAAATTTATTTCAACAACCACACGGACTGACACTATCCAGTGCCGGCACAAGTGGAAGATGATGATGATGAATGCGTGCATTAAGTGGCCTGTGGCAACCGCCTCTGCGGCGAAGGAGTTAAGCTTTCAATTTGTAATCCCACATACCGCTTTCAAAACACAGGTGCGGGCGATTTGGAAGCAGACCTCGTTGTGTTGGTTTCTATAATATAGTATGAGCGCCGGTGGCTAAGAAAGCAATGGCAAACTACTGAACGTAAACTTGGTCAGGAATCACAAATAGCCAAAAAGATGCTGGGGTTGACTGCTACATCATGTAAAGGATATGCAACTTGTTTATGGCAGCTAACTGTTAGTTTGCCAGTCTCCGTTGCCTAAAGGCTTGCAAACGCGATTCGTGGGCGCTTGCCATGCGTTCGAAACACAGCGGCAACCGATTTGGTTATAGGCCGTGTCGCGCTGGTATTTTAACGTGTTGGTATGGGAGCTGGTCGTTCAGAAAGCAATGGCAAACTACAGAACGTAACACTTGCCAAAGGCATCAACAACAGTAGTAAAATGCTGGTGTTGATAACGATGTCCTATAAATAGGATATGAAATTTTAAAAAAAAAAGAAAAACCTGTTAGTTTGGCACGCCATGTGTATTGGACGTTCATGATTGTTTTCACGGGGATGTATACTATCTGTCGATCTGCTCAATTTGTACCGCGAAATAATAATGAGATCCACGCGGGAATATCAGCTGTTGGATGTAACGTAAACAACCGGCGATGTTGTGGTCACACGGTTTTGATTGCTGGAAATGAAACGCAGTAACACGGTATGATAGATTTGGCTGCAATAGAAAGGCAAAATAAAGGCTTTGGTCTGATTAACAAACAGCTATGAGTAATGGTCAGGTCTTAGTCAGATATGACTGAGCTATTGTGTGACAGTAGGCGGTACTACCTTCTTTCTGTTAGCACCGAATGTTGAGGGGGCGTTCACCACACCCGACCCCTCACATTGTGCCAACGTCTTCAGGCAGAAGTGCCCTTGTGCGAGGAAATGCAACTTAGAGTCTAAATGACATTGTTGATTGCTTTGTTGTTTTTGTTATTGTTGTTGTTGGTGGTGGTGGTGGTGGTGGTGGTGGTGGTGCTGCTGCTGCTGCTGCTGCTGCTGCTGCTGCTGCTGCTGCTGCTGCTGCTGCTGCTGCTATTACTAAGTGCTATATAGAATGTGTACTTTTGTATGAATGTGAAACGTGGAAAATGAGCAGAGAAGCCGAACAGCAATTAATGACAGTGGAAATGTGGTTTCTGGGAAAAATACAAAGAATACTATGAATAGACAGAAAAACCAATGATCAAGTCTTAAATGAAACTAATGAAAGCGGTAAACTGATTGGAGAAATTAGGCGTAGACGATCAAGATTTCATGAGCATGTTAAGACAAGAAATGAACTATTGAACTTGGTGACAACTGGCAATATTGGGGGGTGGGGCGAGAACAAGGGGACGGCAGAGAAATAAATACCTGGATGACTTGGCCACTTAGTATGGTCGAGACAAGAACACTGAGCTGATCCACGACTCTGGTGATCGTGTGAGAGTGTGAAACATGACCGCCCACGCTTATCGGTATGGCACATGATGATGATGCATATGTACCTGACGAGATGCAGCTAAATATACCAGGCATGAAATGGTGCAATATATTGTTTATTGGTTCGGTATTTAAATTCACTAAGGGAAACAATCAATCAGGTGCTCAATGAAGGTTGGCTGCAGTGGATCTCCAACACTGTCTGTCTTTCGCCTTAACTGTATATTCTGTCAGGCTGATGTTCGTCTATCTCTTGATGTTATCTTCCCACTTGTATCGCTGTCTACCTCTTGCTCGCTTGCACACAACCTTGTGTGGTTTTTATAAGAGTATAATGTCTTTTAACGTGGCCGAAATATTTCACTTGCCTCCTCTTTATTTCTTTCATCAACTCACTCTTCATTCCCAGTTTTTCTAGAACCTCTGCATTTGATTGTTTTTGTTTCCATAAAATATTTTCAGAAATGTAGAGGATATAAATGGAATCAGCATTGGAGGACAAAACATCAATAACATTAGATATGCAGATGATACAGTATTAATTGCAGACAATGCGCAGGACCTGTAACAATTAGTAGATGCGGTTGTTGTACACAGTGAGCAACTGGGGCTAGAATTAAATTGTAAAAAGACTCAGGTTATGGTCGTCACTAGGAAGAAAGAAGTGCCATAATGTAATATACAAGTAAATGGAAATATTCTTCAACAAGTGAGTCGGTATAATTATCTTGGAACAGTCATAACATCTGATGGGAGATGCCTTGAAGAGATTAGAACAAGAATCGTCATGGCGAAAGTAGCCTTTAGCAAGATGAAAAACATTCTGACCAATAAAAAGATGTCAATTGAAACGAGAAAAAGAGTGTTGAGGGGATACATAGAGCCTGTTCTTTTGTATGGATGTGAAACTTGGACAATGAGCAGTCAAGCTGAAAAACATCTGATGGCTGCGGAAATGTGGTTTCTGAGGAAAATGCAAAGAATACCATGGACAGACAGAAAAACCAATGACCAAGTACTACAGGAGACAAATGAACATCGTAAATTGATTAGAGAAATTAGACGTAGACAGTCAAAATATTTTTGGACATGTTATGAGAAGAAATGGATTGGAGAACTTAGTGACAATGGCAAGATCGAAGGGAACAGACCAAGAGGAAGACCGAGAGGAAAATACCTGGATGGCTTGGCCACATGGCATGGACGAGACAGGAACACTGAGCTGATCCACGACACTGGTGATCGAGTGAAATGGCGAGTCATGACCGCCCACGCTTTCCGGCATGGCACATGATTGATTGATTGATTGAAATACGACATATTCGTCTGTATATCCACAACTCCAGGGCTTCTATGCGACTTTCTAGTTGCTTGTTCAATGTCCAGGCTTCCGAGCCATACAGTTGCGTTGAATATACGTAGCATTTGACAATTCTCACTTTTAATGCTTTATTAATCCCTTTAGATGTTAATACTGATTTCATATCGTTGATTGGGGTTGGAACTCTTCGCTGGCTTCTGAGGATGGAGACGGAGTGCTTATGGGAATGCCCCGAATGCTGTGATGTCGGTTCCTAAATCAATCAATCAATCAATCAATCATATCGTTGAAAGCATTTTTGGCCATTCCTATTCTCTGTTTGATTTCTATTTCACTTCTGCCATCATCTGTTAATATATGTCCAAGATATGAAAACTTGTTACTTTTTCTAGTATCTGCCCGTTTACTTTGATGTTCATTGATGACCTTTCTTTTTCGTTGCTAATTATCATAGTTTTTGTTTTTTGAATGTTAATATCTAAGCCACATTCTGCACTGTGCCTGTTTACTTCTTCCACTAGGTCTTACAACTCTTGCTCACTTTCTGCTAGTAACACTGTATCGTCAGCATATCTAAGATTGTTTATGATTCTTCCATTGATGTTGAGTCTAGGCATTTCAACTTGTTTAAAAATTATTTATGTGTATAGGTTGAAGAGGCTTGGGGACAGTACATATCCCTGCCGTACTCCTCTTTTTATCTCTATAGACGACGAATAGTTATTTCCGCATCTAATAGACGTCACAGTTCCAAGTACAAGTTACTAATAAGTCTGATGTCCTTTCCGTCTACTCCTATATCTTGAAGGCACGTAATTAGTCGTTCATGTTGTACTCTATCAAAACCTTTCTTGTAGTCTATAAAACAAACATATATACTTTTTTTACTTCTATATATATATATTTTTTTTTTTCAAATAACATCCTCAAACAGATAATTGCTTCTCTGGTGCCGCTGTTTTTGTGGAAACCAAATTATTCTTCAGCTACTTCCTCTTCTATTTTATAATGAATTCTTTCTTGTATGATTGAGTGAATGCATTGCAGTGAAACATGACCGCTCACGCTTATCGGTATGTTACTTAAAGATAATGATGTCATCATAATGATGTATGATGATATAATGAACAAACTACCCGACATTTTCCATTTCACGATGCAGACATTTTTGCACCATTCTGCACATCAAAGGTACCCCGTAGAACCATGACTGCATCATAGTTAAGAAGCTGCTGTCTGGAACAAACTCTAAAATACCGGTTCCTCTTACATCAAGGACATGCAGGATTGAAACTCAAGCCCACCCATTAATGGATCATGGCTCAAACACCCTCTCGACTAAATAAAAACTTCTCCAGCCAAAAAACGTCATAATTCCGCTGTTATCTTATGTCCGTAATTTCACTTCACCGACGCCCAGTAACCAAAATGTCATTCAGCAGCCAAAAACAAAACTTGTGAAACAACTGGAGAATACATCTAATTCGACATTTTTGTCAAATACTTAGGAAAATAAGGTTAAACAATACAAGCAGACAACTTCCAAGAAATATATTTGCTGAAGGTAAGTGTTCCATTCGCCCGTGCCATTATCATCAATTGCCATGCCGATGAGCATGGGCGGTCATGTTTCAACATCTCACGCGACCACCAGAGTCGTGGATCAGCTCCGTGTTCTTGTTCAGACCATACCATGTGGCCAGGCCATCCAGATGTTTATTTGTCTGCCTTTCCCTTGTTCTTTTCCACCTCAATCTTGCCAGTTGTCACCAAGTTCTCTAATTTATTTCGTATCATAATAGGACACAAGCTCTAAGAGAACGCAGAGATACAAAAACACTAGTACAAGCAGAAAAGTTCCTCAGCTTGCCAGGCCACCCTATAAAGAACCGATTTGAAAACTTATCTATGGGGCGGTTGAAACAAAGTAGTTTCATCCACCAGGCCAAAGAACTCTGCAGAGAAACCATCGATCTTCCCAGAGTTGGTATCCACTTGACAACTATACCAGAGCGAACCCCGTGGAAAGATGAACATAGACTATCGCTACAAATCCAGAAAAAAGTGAGAGGAATATTTGACAAGGAAGAACAGAACAGTGTGCAGCGCAGAACAGCCACTCTCAGCTTCCTTGATGACGAATACCCACAGAACCACTGCTCTGGATTCGAGTCTACACAGGTGGGTCAGCACAAAATGCTGTTCGAAATGGAGGAGCCGGAGTGTACATAGAATACCCAAATAATACTAGGGACATGGCTATAGTTCCAACAGGAAAGTACTGCCATAATTATGATGCAGAAATTGAGGCAATCAAGATAGCCACAGAGAAATTACAAAATCCATGGTACACAACCTGTCTGGGAAATTGCCAGTTCTAAGGACACTACTTTCTGAACTTAGCAGTCAGCACATGGTCACCATACAGTGGATACCATCCCACTGTGGAGTCCCCGGAAACGACAGAGCTGATCGATTGGCTTAGGAAGGAGCAAAAGAAGAACAACCTGATGTGCCCATTACATACCACCAAAAGAAAAGAATGATCAAATCAGTCAGGCCACCAAACCCTACTCAAGACGACTACCACATTATGGACAAACCAGAACAGGTCATTCTTCTGCGCCTCAGAACAGGACACAATAGATTACACAACCACATGTATACAAAATTCAAGATTGGTGACACAGCCATGTGCACATGTGGATTGGCGTCGCAGACAGCAGAGCACATACTCCAGGATTGCCCAAACTACAACATATCCAGGCGAACCTTCTGGCCTACTGCTGTTGTTGTTTATATCTAGTGCTGTTGTTGTGTGCGAGTTTGTTCATGTTAGTTTTAGTGATAATGTGAGACAGCGTGTATGTGTCTAGATGCGTGTGTATATATGTGTATATATGTATATGCATGTGTGTTTGTATCTGTATGTGTGTATGTGTGACTATGTGTGTATGTGTGAGTATGTATGTGTGTATATGGGTGTGTATGAGTGTGTGTATGTGTGTGTATGTTTGTGTATTTATGTGTGTATGAGTGCACGTGTGTGTGTGAGTGTGTGTGTATGTGTGTATGTATGTATGTGTGTGGTTATGTGTGTTTGTGTGTGCGTATTGCATGTTCGTGTGTATATGAGTTGTTGTGTGTGTATGAGCACGTGTACGTATATGTGTTTGTTTGTGTGTGTGTGTGTAAGTTCATATATGTATGTGTAAATGTTTTTGTGTGTATGTATGCATGCATGCACAAACATATACACATACATACATGAACACACACACATGCCAGGGAGTGTGTATTTGTATGTTTTTGTGTTTTTGCATAACTTTGAGAGTTGTGTACAAATGATGTAAGTATGTATACAGGTTTGTATCTGTCTGTGTGTGTGTGCATATGAATGTGCATGTGTACGTGTCTGCCTGTCTCATAACATGGTAATATGCATTGTTTATGCTTACAAAATCCATTTGACAATTTTGTTTTACTATGTGACTGTTACATGCACAATTGATGAACGAAAGATGAGTGATTGGAAGGGCCGAATGTAAGACGTGCCTGCGTGCCCAATTTGTAACCCTTTGAAAATAAAGTTTGTTCGTTCGTTGTTTATAGCTAGTGCTGTTGCTTGCTATGTACATGTAATGCTGTTTTTGTTTATACCTAGTGTTGTTGTTGTTTACATCTAATGATGTTGTTGTTGTTTAAGTCTAGTGATGGTGGTGTTTAAATCTAGTGCTGTTGTTACTTATTTTCAGTGCTGTAGTAGTTTACATCTAGTGCTATTGTTGTTTACATCTAGTGTTGTAGTATTCTACATATAATATTGTTATTGTCTCCAAATAGTGCTGTTCTTGTTGATTACATCTAGTGCTATTATTATTTTTGGTGTTTACCTCTATTGTTGTAGTAGTTTATGTTTATTGTTGGTTTTGTTTTTTTGATGTTTACGTATAGTGTTGTTGTTGTTCTTTACATCTAGTGTTGTTGTTTATATCTATTGGCTTTGTTGTTTACATAACAGCGCGAATTGGCCTTATCAGTCACATTCGCTTCCGCCATGGGTAGAAGTTATTATGCCTCTTTGAAGCACAAACTATCGTCTGTCGGGACGGCAAGGTGCCAACGTTTTAATGTTTGTTTACATAAAGTTCTGCTGTTGTTTATATCTAGTGGTGTTATTGTTTACATGTTCCGATCTTCTTATTGTTTACGTGTAGTAGTACTGTTGTTTATATCTAGTGGTGTTATTGTTTACGTGTAGTAGTGCTGTTGTTTATAGCTGACACAGTTGTTGTGTATGTTTATTTCTCTGTTTTTAATAGCTAGCGTGGTTTTTGTTGTTGTTGTTGTTGTTGTTGTTGTTGTTGTTGTTGTTGTTTTTACGACTATTGATGTTGTTGTTTAATCTAATGTTGTTGTTGTTTATATCGAGTGTTGTTGTTACGTATATCTAGTGTCGTCGTTGTTGTTGTTTATATCTAGTGCCGCTGTTGTTGTTAATATTTAGGGCTGTCGTTCTTATTTATATCTAGAGTTGTTGTTTATGTTTATATACAGTGCTGTTGTTGGTTATATATAGGTCTGTTTTTGTTGTTTATATTACTTTGTTTGTAACTTGTGCTGTTTTATTTTATATCTAGGGCTTTTGCTGTTTACATGTAGTGCTGTTGTGTCTATTGTTTATATCTAGTGTTTTTGTTGTTTATATCTAGTGTTGTTGTTTATATTTAGTGCAGTTCTTTTTTATATCTAGTGTCTTTTTTGTTTATATTTAGTGCTCTTGTTGTTTATATCTAGTGCTTTTATTTTTTTTCTTTATGTCTAGTGGTGTTGTTGTTTATATCTAGCGCTGTTGTTGTTTATATTTAGTGCTGTTGTTGTTTATATCTAGTGTCTTTTTTGTTTATATTTAGTGCAGTTGTTGTTTATATCTATTGCTGTTGTTGTTTATATCCAGTACTGTTGTTGTTTATATCTAGTGTTTTTGTTGTTTATATCTAGTGTTGTTGTTTATATTTAGTGCAGTTGTTGTTTATAGCTATTGCTGTTGTTGTTTATATCCAGTGCTGTTGTTGTTTATATCTAGTGATTTTGTTGTTTATATCTAGTGTTGTTGTTTATATTTAGTGCAGTTCTTGTTTATATCTAGTGTCTTTTTTGCTTATATTTAGTGCAGTTGTTGTTTATATCTAGTGATGCTGTTATTTATATCTCGTGTTGTTGTTTATGTCTAGTGCTGTTGTTGGTTATATCTAGTTCTGTTTTTGTTTATATCTAGTGATATTGTTGTTTGTAAGTTGTTTATGCCTTTTGCATTTCTCTACCGAAAAAACACAAGCAATGATCTCTACCACCGTGACCTTCGTGTGCATCATATGTTTGCTGGCTCCAGGTGAGTGGACCATCAGTTCTCGTTGGAGTCATCCTTGGTATTATCTTATCTTATCTTATCTTATCTCATCTCATCTCATCTCATCTTATCTTATCTTGTTTATCCCATTGTGGACTTAAAGCATATCGCTTGGTTATTTTCTGGCCTGTTTCTACTTGTGACAGACTTCCGCTTAAACTTCCGGTGCGCTGAAAACAGAAATAAGGAGTTTCAACCCCTACACCGGTCTTCCCCTACACATCAACGTTGTCTTCCCGTTCAGAAAGCAATGGCAAACTACTAAACGTAAACTTGTTTAGAAAATAAACCTGGGATTGGTGTTGATAGCTTACATTCTGCAATGGACTTGCATCACTGATTATTCTTCTGGCTCTCAGATTTTCCTGTCCTACACCTGCGACTGGCCTAGCAAGCCGGCAGGGAGATTTTTCCTACCGCCTAAAGAAACAGAAAGAAAAATAATCGGACTGACCCCAGATGAGGCCGACCATATAAACGATAGACAGAGGGAATAACAGTCCATGGGGATCTTGATATATGAAGCCCATAAACGGGCACTCTCCCGCTGTTTATGCTTCACTTCGGCACCGCAAGGTACAAGAGAAACAGGATGAGATGAGGAATATGAATGTTGTCACTTGTTGTAGATGTTTGGCTCTAGTCATTCAGATCCGTGGAAGTTGTAAAATGTCTGTGACCTCGACAACCTGCCGCGGTAGATAGAGGTAATGTACGAACAACGAACAAGATGGCCGCAAATGCAATTCAGAGAACCGGATAGCCACACGAACGCAATGTACGAGGAGGCTTCAAACAGACACCGTAAATGTTTTTTGTGAATATATTTTGAAAAAGTACAGAACAAATGTACCATTTTTTTTTTCATGTAGTCACCACTGCGTTCAGTGCTAGTCCTAGAGCGCCAATAAAGTACTTGGATTCCTGTAGAAAATAATTATCTTGGTGAGTGTAACCACTCCGGGATCACTACTCAATGTGGGACGCAAAGGTGTTTCCAAGGCACCAGGGCCGAGTTATATACCTGCCAAGACCTATTGACACGTCCTCGTCGAGCGTCCTGGGAACAGGTCCCTTCGGGGACCTGGCTAAAGTCAGTAGAATCGCCGATTCCTCCGAAGTCGGAGAGTGTCTGCCTGTACGGCGAGGAACCAGCCAGTCTGCACACCAATAAGCCAGACATGGTACAACGGATACTCACGCAAACCTCAGGTCCTGTATGACATCACACTGATGTTGGACAACCGGATGCCTTCATTCGACATACAGGACTTCGCGTTGGAGCTCAAGCCAACGAACACAAGCAAGCAACAACTCAGTATGTCTGACCCGGTCGTGATCAGACTGTCACAGAAGTCACGCCGTTTTGAAATTTCCTACTCCACTCTTACATTTGCTGGACTGACAGGCATGCATCACTATACTGGACTTTCATTCGCCGATGAATTTCTATACATTTTAACCCTTCACAGATTTAAAAACAACAACAACAACAACGAATAACAGAACGCTGTTCCTCTTCGGTGCATGTCAAAAGTGGGCCAGCCATCTTTAAACTATCTTTCTGATGTCACCAGGTTCTTCTGCGCAGCGATGTCACGTGCTAAACACTCGTGACATCCTTAACAGGGTACAAGACAATGGCATGGTTATTGTAATTTCTATCGCACTTTAAAGGTTTTATTTGAAGCCCCCTCATAGACAAAGAATAGGGTGAGAGGGCAGCTCACAGATATATTAACTGATTAAGTGACATGTGATGATTAATTGTCTTAATCGGCTCTCCGCATCTGCCGTAGGCTCATATCGCCGACATGTTGTCATAGCGTTATAAAACATGTCTGGTGCCGTATTAACGACATTTACGTCATAACTGTTAAACACCTCTACTTCCTATATTGTGCCATCCATTTTGCTATGGTCCAAACCTCCTTTTTGTTTAGCACTGAATCTGTTGAAATAAGAATACCACAGGCACACGGAGCTTTCGTGGCACTAGGACATTTGAGGAAGTCACCGGAAGTTAACTTTAGCACCACACTTAGAATTTTAAACCCCAATGTTAAATCGGTACTGCTTTATTGGTAAGTAACGTGGAGAACAACTAAATGAAGAGCTCGTGGAGAAAACTGGTGCTATTATACTTGTTGATTTAATATTGTTAGTGTTGTTGTTGTTGTTGTTGTTGTTGTTGTTGTTGTTGCTGCTGCTGTTGTTGTTGCTACTGCAGGTGGTACTGTTATTGTTCTTGCTGTTGTTACTGGTGTTGTTGCTGCTGCTGTTGTTGTTCCTGTTGCTACTGCTGTTGGTGCTGATATTGTTCTTGCTGTTGTTACTGCTGTTGTTGCTGCTGTTGTTGTTCTTCCTGTTGCTACTGCTGTTGGTGCTGATATTGTTCTTGCTGTTGTTACTGCTGTTGTTGCTGCTGTTGTTCTTCTTCCTGTTGCTACTGCTGTTGGTGCTGATATTGTTCTTGCTGTTATTACTGATGTTGTTGCTGCTGCTGTTGTTGTTCCTGTTGATACTGCTGTTGCTGCTACTGCTGTTGGTGCTGATATTGTTCTTGCTGTTATTACTGCTGTTGCTACTGCTGTTGGTGTTGATATTGTACTTGCTGTTACCACTGCTGTTGCTACTGCTGTTGTTGCTACTACTGTTGGTGCTGATGTCGCTCTTCTTACAGTTGCTACTCCTGTTGTTGCTGCTGTGTTCATGCTGCTTGCCGGTGTTGTTCCTCCTGCTGCTGTGGTTGTTGTTCTTGTTTTTGGCGGTCTTCTTGCTGGTGATGCTGTTATCGTTGTTTTTGCAGCTCCAGTTGTGGTTTTTCTTGCTGATACTGAGGCTGTTGATAATGTTGCTGATGTTGCTTTTGATTGTGTTGGTGTTGCTGTAGTTATTATGGTTACTGCCACTCATTCTTACTCTCTCTCTATCTCTCTATCTCTCTCTCTCACTGTCTCACTCCTCCCCACTCTCCCTCTCAGTCTCTCTCTTACTCTCTCTCACGCTCTCTCACGCTCTCTCACTTTCCCAGTCTCTCTCTCTATTACTTACTCTCTCTCTCTCACTCTCACTCAAATTCTCTCTCTCTTTCTCTTTACTAAAGTTTGCTCGTTCGTTTGTTCTCTCTCTCTCTCTCTCTCTCTCTCTCTCTCTCTCTCTCACTCTCTCTCACTCTCTCTCTCTCTCTCTCTCTCTCTCTCTCTCTCTCTCTCTATCTATCTATCTATCTATCTATCTATCTTCATATTTAAAAACCCGACTTGACAGTATGCACAATAACCATCCCAATGTTACACAATAAAGAAAATAAGAAACTCATCCAGGTTTGTTTTACAGCGACACTTGTCAGCTCGAGCTGCAGCCCGCCTGACCCCACCTACCCAATCAGAGTGAAGGAAACAAACGGCAGAGATGGTACGTACATATCTATAAAGTTAGCTGCATATCCTTTACAGGACGTAGCATTCATTCTCAACATTTGACTGGCTGTTTTTTTGCGATTTCTTGGCAGGTTTACGTTCAGTTGTTTGCCATTGCTTTCTGAACGATCGGTGCATACACCACTGTATGAAAATCAACGCAAGGCGGTCCGTTTTCCAAAACACCCCAAAAACAACATCTAATTTCCACTAATCTTCAACTAGAGCCAATCAATGTCTTAGTTGCGTCCTTGTTCATCGTCTAAGATCCCCGTGGCATGAGGGTCTCATGAAAGGATAACTATTTCCAGTTAGTTAGTTAATCGACAGATCATCCTCACTGCACATCGAACCATTCAGTCCATAATTGCTCAGATCCCCTCCTCAGTAAATCCCACAGCGTGTAGCGGCTAACGAAGCCAGTTCTGTGTTGGTTTATCAACCTTCTTTGGCTTCCTGCGTAGTGTTCTTGTTTGGCCACACCTCTTTTAATTTGCTGTTCTCGCTATCTTTTAATTAGCTTTATTTCAATACTGCCCTAGTCTTCTAGAGCCGTCTCCCTGGCCTAGATGTTAGCGACTTTCTCCGTAATCCCTTATACTCTCGTGACGAGCGCGAGAATCGGTGGCGGTTATAGCTGCGTCGGTAACTTACAGGGTATCTGAGCCGGTCGCTCAGAAAGCAATGGCAAACTACTGAGCGTAATCTTGCCAAGAAATCAACAATTAGCTGAAAGATGCTGATGTTGACAGCGATGTCCTGTAAACGGATATGCGAACAAAATACAAGTCTTCTAGGCATCTGTAGAAAAGGTAGCTTGCCATTGCTTTCTCTTTCGGCAGTGACCATATAGGTCAATGACATAATCCATTGTCACTATCGAACAAGAACTTAATTCTGAAGAGAAGATACGTTATTGTTGTTTTGTTTGTTTTTTGTTAGTTGCATATCCATTACAGGACGTCACAGTCAAGCCTGTTTGGGTTGTTTGTGATTTCTCTTCAAGTTTGCGTTCAGTAATTTGCCTGTTTTCTGAACAACCCGCACTCATACCTTGGCCTGGAAAACAACGCAAGGCGGTCTGCTGTTAATTGTCCGCAGCTGTGTTTCGACCGTCGTATGTTGGATTACGATATTGCGTCCATAGCCCCTTACCCACAGCGCCGGAGAAGTTTAGACAACAAACAAGGACAAATAAATATTTGAAATTAAACTTGATTATGTGTCATGCAAAGTACGGGAGCGTTCATGTCTTCAAACGATGATCAAAAGGACTTTGTGTCTAACAGATTCTGAAATTTACATGGGGCTCGGGGGGGTTTTTTTGGGGGCCCAACCCCCCCAAAACCCTTGTTTTTTTTGGTTTTTTTAAGGGAAAAGGGGAAAAATTTGTCTTTTAACGGGGCCGAAATATTTCACTTGCCTCCTCTTTATTTCTTTCATCAACTCACTCTTCATTCCCAGTTTTCTAGAACCTCTGCATTTGATTGTTTTTTTTTCCATAAAATATTTTCAGAAATGTAGAGGATATAAATGGAATCAGCATTGGAGGACGAAACATCAATAACATTAGATATGCAGATGATACAGTATTAATTGCAGACAATGCGCAGGACCTGCAACAATTAGTAGATGCGGTTGTTGTACACAGTGAGCAACTGGGGTTAGAATTAAATTGTAAAAAGACTCAGGTTATGGTCGTCACTAGGAAGAAGAAGTGCCACAATGTAATATACAAGTAAATGGAAATATTCTTCAACAAGTGAATCGGTACAATTATCTTGGAACAGTCATAACATCTGATGGGAGATGCCTTGAAGAGATTAGAACAAGAATCGCCATGGCGAAAGTAGCCTTTAGCAAGATGAAAAACATTCTGACCAATAAAAAGATGTCAATTGAAACGAGAAAAAGAGTGTTGAGGGGATACATAGAGCCTGTTCTTTTGTATGGATGTGAAACTTGGACAATGAGCAGTCAAGCTGAAAAACATCTGATGGCTGCAGAAATGTGGTTTCTGAGGAAAATGCAAAGAATACCATGGACAGACAGAAAAACCAATGACCAAGTACTACAGGAGACAAATGAACATCGTAATCTGATTAGAGAAATTAGACGTAGACAGTCAAAATTTTTTGGACATGTTATGAGAAGAAATGGATTGGAGAACTTAGTGACAACTGGCAAGATCGAAGGGAACAGACCAAGAGGAAGACCGAGAGGAAAATACCTGGATGGCTTGGCCACATGGCATGGACGAGACAGGAACACTGAGCTGATCCACGACACTGGTGATCGAGTGAAATGGCGAGTCATGACCGCCCACGCTTTCCGGCATGGCACATGATTGATTGATTGATTGAAATACGACATATTCGTCTGTATATCCACAACTCCAGGGCTTCTATGCGACTTTCTAGTTGCTTGTTCAATGTCCAGGCTTCCGACCCATACAGTTGCGTTGAATATACGTAGCATTTGACAATTCTCACTTTAATGCTTTATTAATCCCTTTAGATTTTAATACTGATTTCATATCGTTGATTGGGGTTGGAACTCTTCGCTGGCTTCTGAGGATGGAGACGGAGTGCTTATGGGAATCCCCCGAATGCTGTGATGTGGGTTTCCAAAATCAATCAATCAATCAATCAATCATATCGTTGAAAGCATTTTTGGCCATTCCTATTCTCTGTTTGATTTCTATTTCACTTCTGCCATCATCTGTTAATATATGTCCAAGATATGAAAACTTGTTACTTTTTCTAGTATCTCCCCGTTTACTTTGATGTTCATTGATGACCTTTCTTTTTCGTTGCTAATTATCATAGTTTTTGTTTTTTGAATGTTAATATCTAAGCCACATTCTGCACTGTCCCTTTTTATTTCTTCCACTAGGTCTTACAACTCTTGCTCACTTTCTGTTTAAAACACTGTATCGTCAGCATATCTAAGATTGTTTATGATTTTTCCCATTGATGTTGAGTCTAGGCATTTCAACTTGTTTAAAAATTATTTATGTGTATAGGTTGAAGAGGCTTGGGGACAGTACATATCCCTGCCGTACTCCTCTTTTTATCTCTATAGACGACGAATAGTTATTTCCGCATCTAATAGACGTCACAGTTCCAAGTACAAGTTACTAATAAGTCTGATGTCCTTTCCGTCTACTCCTATATCTTGAAGGCAGTAATTAGTCGTTCATTTTGTACTCTATCAAAACCTTTCTTGTAGTCTAAAAACAAACATATATATTTTTTTTACTTCTATATATATATATTTTTTTTTTTCAATAACACCCTCAAACAGATAATTGCTTCTCTGGTGCCGCTGTTTTTGTGGAAACCAAATTATTCTTCAGCTACTTCCTCTTCTATTTTATAATGAATTCTTTCTTGTATGTTTGAGTGAATGCATTGCAGTGAAACATGACCGCTCACGCTTATCGGTATGTTACTTAAAGATAATGATGTCATCATAATGATGTATGAGATATAATGAACAAACTACCCGACATTTTCCATTTCACGATGCAGACATTTTTGCACCATTCTGCACATCAAAGGTACCCGTAAAACCCATGACTGCATCATAGTTAAGAAGCTGCTGTCTGGAACAAACTCTAAAATACCGGTTCCTCTTACATCAAGGACATGCAGGATTGAAACTCAAGCCCACCCATTAATGGATCAGGCTCAAACACCCTCTCGACTAAATAAAAACTTCTCCAGAAAAAAAACGTCATAATTCCGCTGTTATCTTATGTCCGTAATTTCACTTCACCGACGCCCAGTAACCAAAATGTCATTCAGCAGCCAAAAACAAAACTTGTGAAACAACTGGAGAATACATCTAATTCGACATTTTTGTCAAATACTTAGGAAAATAAGGTTAAACAATACAAGCAGACAACTTCCAAGAAATATATTTGTGAAGGTAAGTGTTCCATTCCCCCCGTGCCATTATCATCAATTGCCATGCCGATGAGCATGGGCGGTCATGTTTCAACATCTCACGCGACCACCAGAGTCGTGGATCAGCTCCGTGTTCTTGTTCAGACCATACCATGTGGCCAGGCCATCCAGATGTTTATTTGTCTCCCTTTTCCCCTTGTCTTTTCCACCTCAATCTTGCCAGTTGTCACCAAGTTCTCTAATTTATTTCGTATCATAATAGGACACAAGCTCTAAGAGAACGCAGAGATACAAAAACACTAGTACAAGCAGAAAAGTTCCTCAGCTTGCCAGGCCACCTATAAAGAAACGATTTGAAAACTTATCTATGGGGGGGTTGAAACAAAGTAGTTTCATCCACCAGGCCAAAGAACTCTGCAGAAAAACCCATCGATTTTCCCCAGAGTTGTATCCATTTGACAACTATACCAGAGCAAACCCCCGTGGAAAGATGAACATAGACTATCGCTACAAATCCAAAAAAAAGTGAGAGGAATATTTGACAAGGAAGAACAGAACAGTGTGCAGCGCAGAACAGCCACTCTCAGCTTCCTTGATGACGAATACCCACAGAACCACTGCTCTGGATTCGAGTCTACACAGGTGGGTCAGCAAAAATGCTGTTCGAAATGGAGGAGCCGGAGTGTACATAGAATACCCAAATAATACTAGGGACATGGCTATAGTTCCAACAGGAAAGTACTGCCATAATTATGATGCAAAAATTTGAGGCAATCAAGATAGCCACAGAGAAATTACAAAATCCATGGTACACAACCTGTCTGGGAAATTGCCAGTTCTAAGGACACTACTTTCTGAACTTAGCAGTCAGCACATGGTCACCATACAGTGGATACCATCCCACTGTGGAGTCCCCGGAAACGACAGAGCTGATCGATTGGCTTAGGAAGGAGCAAAAGAGAACAACCTGATGTGCCCATTACATACCACCAAAAGAAAAGAATGATCAAATCAGTCAGGCCACCAAACCCTACTCAAGACGACTACCACATTATGGACAAACCAGACAGGTCATTCTTCTGCGCCTCAGAACAGGACACAATAGATTACCAACCAATGTATACAAAATTCAAGATGGTGACACAGCCATGTGCACATGTGGATTGGCGTCGCAGACAGCAGAGCACATACTCCAGGATTGCCCAAACTACAACATATCCAGGCGAACCTTCTGGCCTACTGCTGTTGTTGTTTATATCTAGTGCTGTTGTTGTTGCGATTTTGTTCATGTTATTTTTAGTGATAATGTGAGACAGCGTGTATGTGTCTAGATGCGTGTGTATATATGGTATATATGTATATGCATGTGTGTTTGTATCTGTATGTGTGTATGTGTGACTATGTGTGTATGTGTGAGTATGTATGTGTGTATATGGGTGTGTATGAGTGTGTGTATGTGTGTATGTTTGTGTATTTATGTGTGTATGAGTGCACGTGTGTGTGTGAGTGTGTGTGTATGTGTGTATGTATGTATGTTGTGGTTATGTGTGTTTGTGTGTGCGTATTGCATGTTCGTGTGTATATGAGTTGTTGTGTGTGTATGAGCACGTGTACGTATATGTGTTTGTTTGTGTGTGTGTGTGTGTGTGTGTAAGTTCATATATGTATGTGTAAATGTTTTTGTGTGTATGTAGCATGCATGCACAAACATATACACATACATACATGAAACACACACATGCCAGGGAGTGTGTATTTGTATTTTTTTGTGTTTTGCATATCTTTGAGAGTTGTGTAAAAATGATTTAAGTATGTATACAGGTTTGTATCTGTGTGGTGTGTGTGCATATGAATGTGCATGTGTACGTGTCTGCCTGTCTCATAACATGGTAATATGCATTGTTTATGCTTACAAAATCCATTTGACAATTTTGTTTTACTATGTGCTGTTACATGCACAATTGATGAACGAAAGATGAGTGATTGGAAGGGCCGAATGTAAGACGTGCCTGCGTGCCCAATTTGTAACCCTTTGAAAATAAATTTTGTTCGTTCGTTAGTTCGTTCGTTGTTTATAGCTAGTGCTGTTGCTTGCTATGTACATGTAAGGGTTTTTTTGTTTATACCTAGTGTTGTTGTTGTTGTTTACATCTAATGATGTTTTTGTTGTTTAAGTCTAGTGATGGTGGTGTTTAAATCTAGTGCTGTTGTTACTTATTTCAGTGCTGTAGTAGTTTACATCTAGTGCTTTTGTTGTTTACATCTAGTGTTGTAGTATTCTACATATAATTTTGTTATTGTCTCCAATAGTGCTTTTCTTGTTGATTACATCTAGTGCTATTATTATTTTTGGTGTTTACCTCTATTGTTGTAGTAGTTTATGTTTATTGTTGGTTTTGTTTTTTTGATGTTTACGTATAGTGTTGTTGTTGTTCTTTACATCTAGTGTTGTTGTTTATATCTATTGGCTTTGTTGTTTACATAACAGCGCAATTGGCCTTATCAGTCACATTCGCTTCCGCCATGGGTAGAAGTTTTTATGCCTCTTTGAAGCACAAACTATCGTCTGTGGGGACGGCAAGGTGCCAACGTTTTAATGTTTGTTTACATAAAGTTCTGCTGTTGTTTATATCTAGTGGTGTTTTTGTTTACATTTTCCCGATCTTCTTATTGTTTACGTGTAGTAGTACTGTTGTTTATATTAGTGGTGTTTTTTTTACGTGTAGTATGCTGTTGTTTATAGCTGACACAGTTGTTTTTATGTTTATTTCTCTTTTTTAATAGCTTTTTTTGTTGTTTTTTGTTGTTGTGTTTTTTGTTGTTGTTTTTTGTTGTTTTTACGACTTTTGATGTTGTGTTTAATCTAATGTGTTGTTGTTTATATCGAGTGTGTTGTTACGTATATTAGTGTCGTCGTTGTTGTGTTTATATCTAGTGCCGCTTTTGTTGTTAATATTTAGGGCTGTCTTTCTTATTTATATCTAGAGTTGTTGTTTATGTTTATATACAGTGCTGTTGTTGGTTATATATAGGCTGTTTTTGTTGTTTATATTACTTTGTTTGAAAATTGTGCTGTTTTATTTTATATCTGGGGCTTTTGCTTTTTACATGTAGTGCTGTTGTGTCTATTTTTTATATCTAGTGTTTTTGTTGTTTATATCTAGTGTTGTTGTTTATTTAGTGCAGTTCTTTTTTATATCTAGTGTTTTTTTTGTTTATATTTAGTGCTCTTGTTGTTTATATCTAGTGCTTTTATTTTTTTTCTTATGTCTAGGGGTGTTGTTGTTTATATCTAGCGCTGTTGTTGTTTATATTTAGTGCTGTTGTTGTTTATATCTATGTCTTTTTGTTTTATTTAGTGCAGTTGTTGTTTATATCTATTGCTTTTGTTTTTTATATCCAGTACTGTTTTTGTTTATATCTAGTGTTTTGTTGTTTATATCTAGTGTTGTTTTTTATATTTAGTGCAGTTGTTGTTTATAGCTTTTGCTGTTGTTGTTTATATCCAGTGCTGTTTTGTTTATATCTAGTGATTTTGTTGTTTATATCTAGTGTTGTTGTTTTTTTTAGTGCAGTTTTTGTTTATATCTAGTGTTTTTTTTGCTTATATTTAGTGCAGTTGTTGTTTATATCTAGTGATGCTGTTATTTATATCTCGTGTTTTTGTTTATGTCTAGTGCTGTTGTTGGTTATATCTAGTTCTGTTTTGTTTATATCTAGTGATATTGTTGTTTGTAAGTTTTTTATGCCTTTTGCATTTCTCTACCAAAAAAACACAGCAATGATCTCTACCACCGTGACCTTCGTGTGCATCATATGTTTGCTGGCTCCAGGTGAGTGGACCATCAGTTCTCGTTGGAGTCACCCTTTGGTATTATCTTATCTTATTTTATTTATCTATCTCATCTCATCTCATCTTATCTTATCTTGTTTATCCCATTGTGGACTTAAAGCATATCGCTTGGTTATTTTCTGGCCTGTTTCTACTTGTGACAGACTTCCGCTTAAACTTCCGGTGCGCTGAAACAGAAATAAGGATTTTAAACCCCTACCCCGGGTTTCCCCTACACATCAACGTTGTCTTCCCGTTCAGAAAGCAATGGCAAACTACTAAACGTAAACTTGTTTAGAAAATAAACCCGGGATTGGTGTTGATAGCTTACATTTTGCAATGGACTTGCATCACTGATTATTTTCTGGCTCTCAGATTTTCCTGTCCTACACCTGCGACTGGCCTAGCAAGCCGGCAGGGAGATTTTTCCTACCGCCTAAAGAAACAGAAAGAAAAATAATCGGACTGACCCCAGATGAGGCCGACCATATAAACGATAGACAAAGGGGAAAAACAGTCCATGGGGATCTTGATATATGAAGCCCATAAACGGGCACTCTCCCCCTGTTTATGCTTCACTTCGGCACCGCAAGGTACAAGAGAAACAGGGTGAGATGGGAATATGAATGTTGTCACTTGTTGTAGATGTTTGGCTCTAGTCATTCAGATCCGTGGAAGTTGTAAATGTCTGTGACCTCGACAACCTGCCGCGGTAGATAGAGGTAATGTACGAACAACGAACAAGATGGCCGCAAATGCAATTCAGAGAACCGGATAGCACACGAACGCAATGTACGAGGAGGCTTCAAACAGACACCGTAAAAGTTTTTTGTGAATATATTTTGAAAAAGTACAGAACAAATGTACCATTTTTTTTTTTATGTAGTCACCACTGCGTTCAGTGCTAGTCCTAGAGCGCCAAAAAGTACTTGGATTCCTGTAGAAAATAAATTTTCTTGGTGAGTGTAACCACTCCGGGATCACTACTCAATGTGGGACGCAAAGGGGTTTTTCCCAAAGGGACCAGGGCCGAGTTAATACCTGCCAAGACCTATTGACACGTCCTCGTCGAGCGTCCGGGGAACAGGTCCCTTCGGGGACCTGGCTAAAGTCAGTAGAATCGCCGATTCCTCCGAAGTCGGAGAGTGTCTGCCTGTACGGCGAGGAACCGCCAGTCTGCACACCAATAAGCCAGACATGTTACAACGGTTACTCACGCAAACCTCAGGTCCTGTATGACATCACACTGATGTTGGACAACCGGATGCCTTCATCCGACATACAGGACTTCGCGTTGGAGCTCAGGCCAACGAACACAAGCAAGCAACAACTCAGTATGTCTGACCCGGTCGTGATCAGACTGTCACAGAAGTCACGCCGTTTTGAAATTTCCTACTCCACTCTTACATTTGCTGGACTGACAGGCATGCATCACTATACTGGACTTTCATTCGCCGATGAATTTCTATACATTTTAACCCTTCACAGATTTTAAAAACAACAACAACAACAACGAATAACAGAACGCTGTTCCTCTTCGGTGCATGTCAAAAGTGGGCCAGCCATCTTTAAACTATCTTTCTGATGTCACCAGGTTCTTCTGCGCAGCGATGTCACGTGCTAAACACTCGTGACATCCTTAACAGGGTACAAGACAATGGCATGGTTATTGTAATTTCTATCGCACTTTAAAGGTTTTATTTGAAGCCCCCTCATAGACAAAGAATAGGGTGAGAGGGCAGCTCACAGATATATTAACTGATTAAGTGACATGTGATGATTAATTGTCTTAATCGGCTCTCCGCATCTGCCGTAGGCTCATATCGCCGACATGTTGTCATAGCGTTATAAAACATGTCTGGTGCCGTATTAACGACATTTTCGTCATAACTGTTAAAAAACTCTACTTCCTATATTGTGCCATCCATTTTGCTATGGTCCAAACCTCCTTTTTTTTAGCACTGAATCTGTTGAAATAAGAATACCACAGGCACACGGAGCTTTCGTGGCACTAGGACATTTGAGGAAATCACCGGGAAATTAACTTTAGCACCACACTTAGAATTTTAAACCCCAATGTTAAATCGGTACTGCTTTATTGGTAAGTAACGTGGAGAACAACTAAATGAAGAGCTCGTGGAAAACTGGTGCTATTTACTTGTTGACTTTAATATTGTTAGTGTTGTTGTTGTTGTTGTTGTTGTTGTGTTGTTGTTGCTGCTGCTGTTGTTGTGCTACTGCAGGTGGTACTGTTTATTGTTCTTGCTGTTGTTACTGGTGTTGTTGCTGCTGCTGTTGTTGTTCCTGTTGCTACTGGCTGTTGGTGCTGATATTGTTCTTGCTGTTGTTACTGCTGTTGTTGCTGCTGTTGTTGTTCTTCCTGTGTGCTACTGCTGTTTGGTGCTGATATTGTTCTTGCTGTTGTTACTGCTGTTGTTGCTGCTGTTGTTCTTCTTCCTGTTGCTACTGTGTTGGTGCTGATATTGTTCTTGCTGTTATTACTGATGTTGTTGCTGCTGCTGTTGTTGTCCTGTTGATACTGCTGTTGCTGCTACTGCTGTTGGTGCTGATATTGTTCTTGCTGTTATTACTGCTGTTGCTACTGCTGTTGGTGTTGATATTGTACTTGCTGTTACCACTGCTGTTGCTACTGCTGTTGTTGCTACTACTGTTGGTGCTGATGTCGCTCTTCTTACAGTTGCTACTCCTGTTGTTGCTGCTGTGTTCATGCTGCTTGCCGGTGTTGTTCCTCCTGCTGCTGTGGTTGTTGTTCTTGTTTTTGGCGGTCTTCTTGCTGGTGATGCTGTTATCGTTGTTTTTGCAGCTCCAGTTGTGGTTTTTCTTGCTGATACTGAGGCTGTTGATAATGTTGCTGATGTTGCTTTTGATTGTGTTGGTGTTGCTGTAGTTATTATGGTTACTGCCACTCATTCTTACTCTCTCTCTATCTCTCTATCTCTCTCTCTCACTGTCTCACTCCTCCCCACTCTCCCTCTCAGTCTCTCTCTTACTCTCTCTCACGCTCTCTCACGCTCTCTCACTTTCCCAGTCTCTCTCTCTATTACTTACTCTCTCTCTCTCACTCTCACTCAAATTCTCTCTCTCTTTCTCTTTACTAAAGTTTGCTCGTTCGTTTGTTCTCTCTCTCTCTCTCTCTCTCTCTCTCTCTCTCTCTCTCACTCTCTCTCACTCTCTTCTCTCTCTCTATCTCTCTCTCTCTCTCTCTCTCTCTATCCCTCTATCTATCTATCTATCTATCTATCTTCATATTTAAAAACCCGACTTGACAGTATGCACAATAACCATCCCAATGTTACACAATAAATAAAATAAGAAACTCATCCAGGTTTGTTTTACAGCGACACTTGTCAGCTCGAGCTGCAGCCCGCCTGACCCACCTACCCAATCAGAGTGAAGGAAACAAACGGCAGAGATGTGGTACGCTACATATCTATAAAGTTAGCTGCATATCCTTTACAGGACGTAGCATTCATTCTCAACATTTGACTGGCTGTTTTTTTGCGATTTCTTGGCAGGTTTACGTTCAGTTGTTTGCCATTGCTTTCTGAACGATCGGTGCATACACCACTGTATGAAAATCAACGCAAGGCGGTCCGTTTTCCAAAACACCCCAAAACAACATCTAATTTCCACTAATCTTCAACTAGAGCCAATCAATGTCTTAGTTGCGTCCTTGTTCATCGTCTAAGATCCCCGTGGCATGAGGGTCTCATGAAAGGATAACTATTTCCAGTTAGTTAGTTAATCGACAGATCATCCTCACTGCACATCGAACCATTCAGTCCATAATTGCTCAGATCCCTCCTCAGTAAATCCCACAGCGTGTAGCGGCTAACGAAGCCAGTTCTGTGTTGGTTTATCAACCTTCTTTGGCTTACCTGCGTAGTGTTCTTGTTTGGCCACACCTCTTTTAATTTGCTGTTCTCGCTATCTTTTAATTAGCTTTATTTCAATACTGCCCTAGTCTTCTAGAGCCGTCTCCCTGGCCTAGATGTTAGCGACTTTCTCCGTAATCCCTTATACTCTCGTGACGAGCGCGAGAATCGGTGGCGGTTATAGCTGCGCTCGGTAACTTACAGGTGTATCTGAGCGGTCGCTCAGAAAGCAATGGCAAACTACTGAGCGTAATCTTGCCAAGAAATCAACAATTAGCTGAAAGATGCTGATGTTGACAGCGATGTCCTGTAAACGGATATGCGAACAAAATACAAGTCTTCTAGGCATCTGTAGAAAAGGTAGCTTGCCATTGCTTTCTCTTTCGCAGTGGACCATATAGGTCAATGGACATAATCCATTGTCACTATCGAACAAGAACTTAAATCTGAAGAGAAGATACGTTATTGATGTTTTGTTTGTTTGTTTTTTGTTAGTTGCATATCCTTTACAGGACGTCGCAGTCAAGCCTGTTTGGGTTGTTTGTGATTTCTCTTCAAGTTTGCGTTCAGTAATTTGCCTGTTTTCTGAACAACCCGCACTCATACCTTGGCCTGGAAAACAACGCAAGGCGGTCTGCTGTTAAATTGTCCGCAGCTGTGTTTCGACCGTCGTATGTTGGATTACGATATTGCGTCCATATCCCCTTACCCACAGCGCCGGAGAATAGTTATTAAGACAAACAAACAAAGGACAAATAAATATTCTGAAAATTTTAAACGCTTGATTATGTGTCATGCAAAGTGACGGGAGCGTTCATGTCTCTCCAAAGATGTCGGACTTTGGTGTTCTGAATCAGATCTGTAGATGGCATTTCTCCATGGCGTCGATTTGGCCAATTAAGAGTCACGTCTTGCAGTTTGCAGCTGTCTCTTCTACGACTGGTCTGTCCCTGCCTTAAGACGCTTTGTGCATTTTGTGCAAGACCTATATTATTCTAGAGCATTCGGCACTCGACGGGAGAATGGTCAGTATCTCATCGGCTGACGGGTGATTGGTCAGTATCTCACCGGCTGACGGGTGATTGGTCAGTATCTCACCGGCTTCCTTTACCTCCCAAGATTTTTCTGGTAGGTCTACCAATTTTAGTCTGGGTCAATTTTTTTAATCCGCCCCAATGGGGGAATCGAACCATGACCTACAGGCCGGGGGACGAGTAGACTTATGCGGCTAGGAATTCAGATTCACGAGCACTTTGTATTTCAAACAATGTACACTTTATGTGACGAGTCACGTCGCGTGTTTATTTAAAGCAATGTACACTTTATGTGACGAGCGATGTAGACTATATGGAGAGAAATGTAGACTTCATATGACAAATGACGTTGACATTATTAGGGGAATCATATCGATTTTATATGATAAGTCACGTAGACTGTTTATGAGAGTAATGTTAAATGTACATGATGAATTACGTAGATATTATGTTGGGGAATAATATTTATTTTATTTGTTGTATCAATTAAACTTTATATTTAAAGTCTCGGCGTCTTTATGTTATAAGTTTGTCGGTAGTGTAACGTTTCCATTGATCAGAACACTGTTTTCCCCTATTTAATGTGAATAATAAAGACACATGCAATAGATTGCACGATTTATTGCCTAGTATATTTCGCTGCATCTGGTCAGGTACATTTCTATTGTTGACAATTTCAGCTGGCACGCTGTTCTCGATGAAAGCTCCTACCGCAGCGCTGGAGCTGGAAGTCTCCCCACTAGCTGGTCCGACTCGGGATAACTTTAAGAAATATTTCAGTTTAGCCAAAACCTCGGGGGACACCTGGAGTCTCTCGCTGCGACAGCCCATTGATCTGGACACCGAGCTGAGCACACCGGTGAGGGATTTAACGGGAAAGCTAAGTATTCTCGTTTTACATTTTTGAAGAAGATTTTTGTCAATACGTGCGTCATAATTTGAATAGCGACTAGGGCGTTCTACGTGAGGAGACAGAAGTCGAGGGGACAGAAAGGGATTGCTTTCTGGAGCAAAAAGGACACTGAAGAAATCAAATATGACATTAGCACATAGACTATTCATCATCATCATCGCCATCATCATCATCATCATCATCATCATCATCATCATCTAATAACTTAAGTTGCACTATTTCGTCAAACCTGTGGCTCGGTATATCTAGTTTCGATAAGTATTTGTTTCGGCTTTGCTTCTTTCGCCTTTGACTGCCTTCAGTCTACCTACAAGGCAGCGGGTTTGTGTATCGCTTAGTCTTGTCTCTATCCCTGGACATGGAAGATCCTCCCAGTAGCTGCGCTACCGTCGGCATAGTGGGGCTTAATTGTAGTGACCATGTGTTACCCATGTAGCATGATCTTCTCTCGGTCTGCCTAGTTTACTCCAGAGGAAAGTTAACACCAATACATCTGGAACAAGACACGGTGCTGGATCAACAAAACAATGCTCTAACTGTCCGCCTGTCAAAGCTCCGATCCTAGATGTGTTGCCGACCAAGGCTTAGAGCCTTATCATCACTGCCATGACATTTAGTGGTTAGATTGCATTTCCTCGCATTAGGGTAAGGCTTGTACTTCCAGCCCCACCCCCCAATTGCCTTCCTCCGCAGAAGCAGTTTGCACTATGTGGGGTGTTGGGTTTGGTGAGCGCCGCCCAGTATTAAGCGTAAACAGAAAGTAGGTAGTACCTTGTGCTGTTATAGGATAACTCAGTCATATCTGACTAGACCTGACAAAAGGGGTTATGTATATTTGCGCAGCATAAATTCCCCCTGGAGACGGTACTTTGGTACCAGAGGGTAAGAAATATCTGTGCACCAACGTTACTCTGATAGATACTCGAGTTGTTCATAGCTCAGATGACCTGAACACCAATCTATTTAAACAGTATGAGAAGGGAGATGGAAGCAGTAACAGCAGCCGTCGAATGGTTGGAGGAAGCCGCTGCAACAGACAGTGTATTCATTTGCGGACTCGCGGAGAATGCTACGAAAGGCGGAGAAAGGAATGTTTCGTGTAGAAGTAGAATAACAGTTTACGAATTTTAGTGTACGGCCTGATTGTCAATACAACATCTTTACAAATGTTGGTATTCACCGGGAGTGTCATTATGACACCTTTACCACTGGGAGTCTAGAGGCTAGACGCTGGCCTGTCGGCCCGGTAATCATAGGTTTCGGATCTCCATCGAAACGGATTTATAACATTGGCCCGAACTCCCAGAGCGACCCAGCCTAAAACAGGTACCGAGAAATTCTTTGGTAGGTGGGTGGTGGCATGTATGTTTGCCTGGTTCTGTATGAGTGCGTGGAGGTATGTGTGGGTGGGTGGGGGAGGTTTGGTGGGTGGGGGATGTGTTGGTGGCTGCGGGATATGAGAGTGGATGGGGGATGTGTCTCACAACATTGCAATATACACTGTTTATGTTTACAACTTTCATTTGATAATGTTTTTTTGTTTTTTTTCTCATGTGAATGTATCATGCGTAATGTGCTTTTTTTTATGCTTACACAATCCATTTGATAATGTTTATTTTCCCTTATGTTAATGTAACATGCACATTTGATGAATGAAAGAAGAGTGATTGAAAGGGCCGAATGTAAGACGGGCCTGCGTGCCCAATTTGTTACCCTTTTAAAATAAAGTTTGTTCGTTCGTTCGTTTGGTATAGTAAGGGCGACCTATTTTGTCTTCCGGGCACAGCGTTCAGCACATGTCCGAACCGACAGCTCGCTGGGTGGCCGCCGTCTGCAGACCGACTATTCCTGATTTGTGCGGAGAGCGGCCTGTGGCGAACAAAATGCCCAATACATGGAAGTGAGGAATTAAAGCAGCCATGTGCCGGACATGGCGATTCCTTGGGTGAGCCAGGTACCAGAGCACTATGTGCCGGCTCTGCAATTATGGAAGCCTCCTTGGATGGCGGAAAATGCCCATGGACTGCCCCTGCCTCCCCTTCAGGACTGGCCGTGAAGTCTTTGACCGTTCTGACTTGACCAGCTGGGATGTGGACGGCACCACAAAAGTGAGAGTCCCCCAGAACGGCTAACTGTCACGGAAAAAACTGCAGTTTAATGACTCCTTGATAACTTACATATCAAAATGCAAGGAAGGAGAAGGGTTAACAATCGTGTACTTCATTCTGAGAGGAGGAATAAAATTAACGATCATTGACCTACGAATATAAAAATAGGATACAGGTACGCGCCGAGGTCAGTGACTCCCGCTCGTATCGGCCGACGGGAAAATGAACGGAGAATGCTTTGAAGTGCAAACGAGCGATGGACAGAGGACCAGCGCAACAGCGGAGACGGTGATCAAAGGGGTTGGACACTTTGAGGTACCAGCGTCGGAGAATACAGGGAAAACATCGTAGAGACGAAGGAGACCGGAGCACGGAGCGCCCGGACGTATACGTGATTTCACTGAACTTTTGATGTTACGGGTACGGCAAATTTGATTGTAGATCAAACAATCACCGGAGGATGGGACACTCGTTATAAATAGCCGAACATGGAGTTCTGGTTAGTGTGTGTTCCAAACTGGGCTGAATGATCTATGCCTCCGGAGTAGGAATAGAAATACACGTCCCTAATGATTGAAATAATATGGGATATTAGTGTGTTATTCGCTAGTGTATTTCGATTCCAGGAGGATACGTGCATATATATAAGGTATTAATATATTATAGTATAGTTTTAGCATAGGAATATAGATGTGTGTGAATAGCGTTTACCATTGCTTTCTATTAGTGAATAGTTTAGACTTTGGTGAATTCATATGTCTTATGTGGGTGTTTACTTCGGAAGCCTTGTCATTATGGCTGGAGAAGGACACTTGCATAAGTAGTATTAAGTGGCAGACGCTTATCACTGGATCTGTTATCCTTTTCACAGGTTCAAACTCCCATCGGGATATAGCAGATAAGATAGACACATACTTCTTGTGTGCTGGAAAAATCTGTGTTGATACAATCAAGGCATGTCATTTGTGAGGAGAGCAAATACCTCAATAAACCAGGGAACAACTGAGACAAGGTCTAATACGAAACAAACATACCTTTAAGGGAACGTTGAAGAAGAAGATCCAGATAACCAAAGTAATAAGGAAAAAAGTAATATAGTTTGCAGAAATCAAAGCCAAAGAAAACTACATACGTCTTGTATGTTTAGTGAAGAAAGAATAGACAAGTAAAAACATTGCTAGTAATTAAAGACAATAGGAAGAACTGTGGTGATGTGGTTTTTTCCGATGTTGGATACTTACCGTCATGAAACAGACTCGGGCGCAGTCATAAACTTACGGGACTATTATTACGGTACAGTGAATCAGTGGTGAACAGGTTTTGTTTCATTCAATAACGGATTTACCATCAGACTCAAGCATACGGATCCTCCAGGGTGAGATCTTTCCTGTTTGATGTGCTGTCCTGTGGTCTTGAATAATGAATGGGCGAGATGTGACACCGCTGATAGACATTCCGAGTTCATTCTGGCACCAACAATAGAATACACTATCAACTACGCTTACAAAGTCCATACATACACCAGACATAGTTTTTATTAATAAATCTTTTATTTATCGTTGAAAGGAACTGTTGCCAAGTATGTGTTGAGGGAATAACAGAGAGAGTGAAAGAAATAGATATATGGAAGGGAAGACAGAAGGGAGGAGTGTAGACAGAAGTCAGTCAATAATCCCAACAGATAATAAGTTTGAAGATGTGCTTGTTGATTCCAACTTCCTCCCGGGAAAACAAGTGACACTAACCTAATAAGAAAAACGCCCGCTAAAGTCGGATGTGTTGGCCCAAGGGTGCATAACGAGACACACCGCAATTACATCTGAAAAAACACTCCGGATATGCAGAAGAAGAAGAAGTAAAAGCCGTCGGAATGACCCTGACCGATTCACACTACGAGTGCCAATTGGTCTATAGAAATATGGTTTTGGCACCATGTGTCCACTCGTAATGACCGGATCCGTGGCGTAGGAGTTTGGGACGTTGTTCGTAATCCCTCATACCGCGTTCGAAACACAGCTGCCGGCGATTTGGCAGCAGACCGCATGGCGTTGGTTTTTTTATGAAATGACATGGGTGCCTGTCGTTCAGAAAGCAAAGGCAAACTACTGAAGGTAATCTTGCCCAGGAATCACAAACAAACAAATGCAGGGGTTGACTGCTACGTCCTGTAATCCGTACCATTGTTCGTGTATTTCTAAGTAGATGTCCCCCACCACCGGTTCATCATCATCATGTGCCATGCGGATAAGCGTGGCCAGTCATGTTTCGCAATCTCACTAGATCACCAGAGTCGTGGATCAGCTCTGTGTTCTTGTTTCTACCATGCCACGTCGACAAGTCAACTAGATATTTACTTCTCTGTCTTCCCTTTGTTCTTTGTCCCTTAATCTTGAAAGTTGTCACCAAGATTTATTGTTTATTTCTTCTCATAATTCAAATATTTTAACTAGCATTGGTTAAATACTCTTTTCTTTTCCCCAGAGAAACCATGAGGGTGGGCTTGATCTTCAAGTCACAATACTGTGCACGGATGGTAGCAATGAAACGGTAAATATGAATTGTCTTAACTTCTTTCTTCTCTCTTACTGTCAATATATGCTAACATTTTAATAGCATAGTTCCTTCCTAACATGTTTCCTACTTGTTATTTGGCGGACCTGTGACAATGACTAGACACTTATCAGAGAAACCGTGGTCTAGCCATCGATTCGCAGCTGGGCACATTCGAATGTTTTTTTGTTTTTTTTTTTAATAATCGATATAGGCCTCTTGAAACAGCATGAAAGTTTGGAGAGGACAATAACGGAGAGGTATATGCCTGGGAAGAGAGGAAGAGGAAGGCCAATGAGAAGGTGAGTGCAGGCTGTGGCGGATGATCTCCAGATGGGTATATGCGGGACATCTTGCTTATGACCTAGAAATTTTCCGGAAGGGTGTTGTTATAGGAGCGAGGTTCTGGAAAGTACATGCTACAGAATGAATACCTATGCTTACTGTCTGTATACGCCAGCATCTTTTTCGAACGGGATTCCTTCCTTACATGTATGTGACTTGCTGTCTGGCTGTTTTGAAAATCTGTAGTGATTATTCACTGGCCTGGGAATCCCACGGTCTAGGGTTCGATCCGCAACTGGGCAAATCCGATTTTTTTTTTTTTAAATTGACCTAGGACCTCCAATCGACCAGCTTAAGATGGGTACTTAGAATGTCTGAGGAGTAAAGGCGGGCGTCGTGATATTAACCCTGTCACCCACAAGTACCGATTGCTCTCTGAATTGTGTCTGTCCATCAAGAATGATGATGACCATTCATTTCATCCAGTGGGGTTGAAAGTTTGGAGCCATGAGTTCTAACTTGGCTAGTAAGGTCTATTTTGGCTCGAAATGTTCGTTGACAATGTGGGCAAAGAATGCTTGACGTTCCAGGAGCAGGATCTCCTGTAGTGGTTTTTCTGTCCAGCCTTTTCTTCACAGCTCTTGCAGTCTGGTTTGCTTCACAAGTGACTGCACCCTTGCGTACGCCATGCAAATCGGTCTTGTGCAGCTGTCTCCCAAGTGTCGTGATTAATTCCGAAAGCTTTGATCGATAGCTTCAGTGTGTCTTTAAAGCGTTTCCTCTGGTCGCTTTGGGAGCGTTTGCCACTGCGCAGCTCACCGTAACAAATGTGTTTAGGGAGCATGTGATCTGGCATGCGAGTCAGGTACCAGTCGTACCAGCCCAGCGAATCTGATTCTTCATTAGTAGAGTGCGTATACTGGGCATGGACGCTCTTTCTAAGACTTCAGTGTTTGGGATCTTGCCTTGCCATTTAAGCTTCAGTAGCTTCCTAAGACCGCTCTCCATGGCGAAGACCTTACGGACACGATTCGTAATCCCGTATACCCGCGTTCGATACACAGTTTCGATTTTCCAGCAGACCGCGTTGCGTTGGTTTTGCGCTGGTAACAGTGCCGGTCGTTAAGAAAGTAATGGCAAGCTACTGAACGTAAACTTGCCAAGATATTTCAGCGGCAGAAATGCTGGTGTTGACTGCGATGTCCTGCAAAAGACAAATAAACCTTCCTAGGGTAGACTGTGTGGAAGTGGTTTAATTTCCTAGCATGTCTATGAAACAGTGGATGTAGCACCATATATTTCCTAGCGTGTCCATGGAACAGTGGGTGTAGCATCATATATTTCCTAGCGTGTCCATGAAACAGTGGGTGTAGCAATATATATTTCTTAGCATGTCTATGAAACAGTGGGTGTAGCACCATATATTTCCTAGCGTGTACATGAAACAGTGGGTGTAGCACCATATATTTCCTAGCAGGTCTATGAAACAGTGGGTGTAGCAACATATATTTCTTAGCATGTCTATGAAACAGTGGATGTAGCACCATATATTTCCTAGCGTGTCCATGAAACAGTGGGTGTAGCACCATATATTTCCTAGCAGGTCTATGAAACAGTGGGTGTAGCAACATATATTTCCTAGCGTGTCGATGAAACAGTGGGTGTAGCAACGTATATTTCTTAGCATGTCCATGAAACAGTGGGTGTAGCACCATATATTTCCTAGCGTGTCCATGAAACAGTGGGTGTAGCACCATATTTTTCCTAGCAGGTCTATGAAACAGTGGGTGTAGCACCATATATTTCCTAGCGTGTCCATGAAACAGTGGGTGTAGCACCATATATTTCCTAGCAGGTCTATGAAACAGTGGGTGTAGCAACATATATTTCTTAGCATGTCTATGAAACAGTGGGTGTAGCAACATATATTTCGTACAGTGTCTATGAAACAGTGGGTTTAGCAACATGTATCCAATGCGCTTTAAGATTTGTAAAAGAGTCGTTTGCTTTCATTATTGTTTTTAATTGGATTGGCTTGGAAATTGTATCTATACACTGGAGGTCTCCGTGGCTAAATGGTTAGACCGCTGCCTCGCGCTCCCAAAATTGTGGGTTTGATTCCGGCCGACGTCGTTCGATTCACGAGTACAATTGTCTCGGAGGGATCGTCGCTGAAGCTAGGGAGTTCATGCTTTGTGCGACGCTTTCGGCAGGTCGCCCTGCGACAAAGTACAGAGTCATATGGGATAAATCCGGTGCAATGAACTCGTTCATTTTGCCATGAAACTTTTTTTTGTTAAATCGATATACAGTGTGTATTTTTAATGACTGTACAGTGTTTGAAAATATCGCCGGTCCAAGTTTTGTATTTACCTATTATGTTGCATGAACTTTACAGAGAGTGAATACAAAACTTGGACCGGCAATATTTTCAAACACTACACAGTCATTCAAAATACAGCCTACGTTTAGTAATTCATGATTGCGTTGGCATGTGAAATTCTACGATCTGTTGCCCATCTGCGATTAGATAGACGGACACATCATTTCACGAAGACACTGTAAATAGACAGGATGCAATAAAACAAAAAGCAGACAGATACAGTTTTACGGAGACACAGAAGAGAGACAGACACACACAGTTTCACGGAGACAACAGACAGACAGACACAGTTTCACGGAGTCGCAACAGACACGGTTTCACGGAGACAACAGATACAGTTTCACGGAGACACAACAGACACAGTTTCACGGAGACACAACAGACACAGTTTCACGGAGACACAACAGACACGGTTTCACGGAGACACAACAGACACGGTTTCACGGAGACAACAGACAGACACGGTTTCACGGAGACAACGACAGACACAGTTTCACGGAGACACAACAGACACAGTTTCACGGAGACACAACAGACACAGTTTCACGGAGACAACAGACAGACACAGTTTCACGGAGACAAAACAGACAGACACAGTTTTACGGAGACAACAGACAGACACAGTTTCACGGAGACAAAACAGACACAGTTTTATGGAGACACAACAGACACAGTTTCGCGGAGACAACAGACAGACACAGTTTGACGGAGAGAAAACAGACACAGTTTTATGGAGACACAACAGACAGACACAGTTTCACGGAGGCACAACAGACATAGTTTCACGGAGACACAACAGACACAGTTTCACAGACAGACAGACAGACAGACAGACAGACAGACAGACAGACAGACAGACAGACAGACAGACAGGCAGGCAGGCAGACAGACAGACAGACAGACAGACAGACAGACAGACAGGCAGGCAGGCAGGCAGGCAGGCAGGCAGACAGACAGACAGACAGACAATTTCACGGAGACAACAGACAGACACAGTTTTACGGAGACAACAGACGGAGACAACAGACAGACACAGTTTCACGGAGACAAAACAGACACAGTTTTATGGAGACACAACAGACACAGTTTCGCGGAGACAACAGACAGACACAGTTTGACGGAGAGAAAACAGACACAGTTTTATGGAGACACAACAGACAGACAAAGTTTCACGGAGGCACAACAGACATAGTTTCACGGAGACACAACAGACACAGTTTCACAGACAGACAGACAGACAGCCAGATTAATACCGTGCATATGCCATCCACACATTTATACTTACATACACATATGAACACACCTACAAATGTACATACACAGACCTACCCAAATACCTGCCTACGAAAACAGATATACCTACTAATCTACCTGCCTGCACACATGCACGCACCCGCTCATACGCACCCACACATCACATACACATACGCATATAAACACATATCCATTCATTCATTCATTCATTCATTCAGTAGCGTGTCCTTTGCAAGAACCTCGCTCCCATAACAACCCTCCAGAAAACTTCTTGGTCATAAGCAAGATGTCCGGCGTTCGATACACCCATCCACCCACCCTGCACCCATCTTCTCTTTGGCCGTCCTCTTCCTCTCTTCCCAGACATACACCCCTCTATTATTGTTCTCTCCAAACTTTCGTGACGTTTCAAGCGACCAAAATATTTAAATTGTTTTTTGTTCCATCGGCTTAATAGTCAATCTTCTTCAATATTCAGCTCTTGAAGTATGGATGCATTTGTTCTTTTCTTATCCAAGATATTCTTAGAACTCGTCTATAACATTTATATTCAAAGGTATTCATGCGCTGTTCGGCTTGTTTGGTCTCACAGTCGCATGTTGCAATGGGAATGTTGCATGCTCTTAAAAATCTAATTTTTATATTTCTGTCTGACCCACTCCAAAATTTATTCAGTTGTTTTAGTCTTTGAAGAGCAATAGATATTCGTCTTTTTATTTCATTCATTATGTCACCATTGTTGGTAATCAATAACCCAAGATATTCGCATTTTTCCACCACCTCCAATTTTTCCTCATTAACATATATTTCTTTCTCCATAGTAGTGTTATATGTATGCATTATTTTTGTTTTAATATATACACATACGTAATTGGACACGTCTGGTACAGATTGTGTACAACCGGAAACTGTTGGTGACCGCTGTTGATGAGTATTATCCGGTCTTCGTACAAGACGTTGTCTACAACATTCGCGAGGTAAGCCTACTCTCCAGTCTATTTTATTTCAGTGTAATACACAAAGTTCCGTCGCCCAGCTACTGAGTTAAGTGTTTGGATCGACACTGTGAGCTGTGGATTTCGCGTGGAAAGTTGTTTGTATTGTGAACTACATGTTCAGAAAAATTTCGGACGGACGTTAGCTGAAGTAGCTGGTTTTGCCTTATGCAGTAATGTGTGTGCAACTGCTGGTTTTCATGTGACTGTCGCTTCTATTGAGAATAATCTGTAATTGTAGCGGCGGATTGTTGTGTTGGCATTCTAGCAGCGGACTTATGCACATGTGCCTGTGTGTGCTGTTGGTTTGTCGGGACTGTTGCCTGTTCCACGTTTCACATGGAGTGGTGGTCATTTTGTGTGTTATTCACTGGCATAGGAACAAAGTATTATGTAGTGACTCTTTGCGGTGAAGTTGAAACCGCGATTAACGGCTTATACAAAGTAATCCACGTGGCAAACGAACTAAAATGGGATGCAACTATAGACTATGTTATGACACCATTCCCTTTCCTAAGTAATGTACTGACAATGCTGGTTTGTGCTGCCGCAAATAATACAATGAATATAGAGACGGTTTGAGAATTGTCTTTCTTCTCCTTCTTCACTCCTCTTTGGGGGAGAATGCTTCATACCTAGGTTATGAACCTCAAAGGTCAGTCCGTCCTACTTCGGCATGGATTGGTGTCAGGTTTGCTTCTCCTAGACTGTTGAGCTAAGCTAAGAACCGACATCACTGTACTCGGGACATTCCCCCTATTCGCTCCGTCCTCTCGTTCAACAGCCAGGGAAGAGTCACACTACTAATCGTTCCCACTATTATCTGATTGAAAGTTATCCTGATCTTCCCTCTCAGTTTTGAGATTCTACCAGAACCCCTGCTAATCCCCGCAATCTCATCTTTTCCACATACGGGTTCTCAATCTGTTCCTCCACCTTCTCCACCTGGTCCCACAGGGGTATAACCAACCTCTGCCTTGTCCATGGGTAATCGACCACCAAGAGGTGCATTCCCTGCCAGCCTATCAGCCTGTTCATTCCCTCGCACTACCGGATGGCCAGGGCAAAAAATCCATGCAATTCTTACAATTTGTGACGTCTGAAGCGAGGTGAGCCATTCCACACGAAACATTCCTTTCTCCACTTTACTAAGTATACTCCTTGAGTCCGTGCTGATGACAGTTTGTGTAGCAGTGAACTCCTCTAAAAAATGGAATGCCGCTGTAACTGCTTCCACCTCCATTCTCATGCTGGAGGTCGTAACCTCATATGCCATACTCTCCTGTTTTCAAGAATCATCCATTAGCCTTCTAAACAGATTCTATCTAAAGTAACCGGCTGGATCTACATATTCGCAGGCTTTCCTTTACAAGTTTGCCTGAGCAGCGTCCTTACTGTCTATTCTTTGCGATTTCCAAGTGCCTGGGATTTTACACGTGAACAGCATGCATGCCGGACCTCCTGTTTTCCGTCCTTATCAGAGAGGGCTAGTTACCCGAACTCACTATACAAGAGATCAGGGGTCGTGTTGTATCATTAGCACCAAAGGTTCTTGGGAAAATTTCCAGCCTGGTACTGATACCTTCTGAGTCTGAGCCACGGCCACGAGAAGACTAGAGTGAAGACCTATTGATGATTTTGTTTTCTTGACGCAATTCGTAGTCCCGCAAAACGCGTTCGAAACATAGCTGCGGGTGATTTGGAAGCAGACCATCTTGCGTTGGTTTCCATACAAAGGTATGAGTGCCGCTCGTTTAGAAAGCAATGGCAAACTGCTGAAAGTAAACATGCCAAGAAATTACATGCAGCAAAAAAATGCTGGGGTTTATATAACATTAATTTTTGCTTTCAATTTCATTTTCCTAAAGTGTTTTATTTATTTTTTTTTAAAGCAGCAGAGGCATTTATTAGTCAGTGTTATATGTTGACTGTCTGCTCCGTGGCGAAGGCGTTACGGGCGCAGTTCGTAATCCCGCATACCGCGTCCGAAACACAGCTGTAAGCGATTTATCAGTGTTGGGTTTTTACGAATTGGTATGGGTGCCGGTCGTTCAGAAAGCAATGGGACACTACTGAATGCAAACTTGCCAAGAGATCAACAACAGCAAAACATTTTGAGGTTGACTGCCACGTCCTGTAAAGGATATGCAACTAACTGTAACTAACTATTCGTTGACTGTGTGTAACAAGTTTGAGGAGGAATTTGATGATGATGATGATGATGATGATGATGATGATGATGATGATGATGATGATGATGATGATGATGATGATGATGATGATGATGATGATGATGATGATGACTCAAAGCCATATTGTATAGCTTGATGTCAGTCACCCAGTCATCACATCATCCTCACTGCACATTGCTTAGATTTCCCTCAGTATCTCACTCAGCGCGCAGCGACTGGGCGACACAATTTCTGTGTTGGCTGACTATTCTTCTGTGGCTTCCCGCATGGCGCTCTTGTCTAGCTTCACCCCTTTTAGTACTGGGCGTTCTTGCAGTCAGGTCACAGTTACAGAATCACATCCAACTCTTGTATCATCTGCTCGTCCTGCTTCCCTAGAGGCGTTCAGGATGTCGGCCTGGTCCATTGCTCGTTCGCTTCCTCTAACACCCGCTTGCCCTAGCACATAAATGGCTGAGTGGTCTCGAGGTATGGTGTCCGCCTCGAGTGCTGGAGGTCCCGGGTTCAAGCCCCGGTGAGGGCCGAGATTTTTTCACATGGACTTCTGGTAACAAAATTTCCCCTCGTCTCTGGGTAGTGAGATCGGACGCCGTGTGTATTGTTGCGCACGTAAAAAATAACAATCCCTTGGCAGTTGGAAATCGAAAAAGAGTAGCCTAACGGCGCTGGCCTGGCAAAATTTCGAGATCAAAATCTACCCAAAGTATTTCAGGATCCTCGCCGGTGCTACGAAGTTCGTGCACAGAGCTGAGATTCTCCGGACTCAGGCTTGAGTTAGGAGTAAATCGAAGCACTTATGGGTTACACCCGTGAAGACATGTTAGTCAGCTTAAAATTACCGTGGTAGATAATTGACATTACTGTGCGAATATGTGTATATTTCAACTTGAAGGATTTATCTAGTTAATTCACGTAAGTTGTGTGATTTCTGCAGTATGTACCTGACGAGATGCAGCGAAATATGCCAGGCAATAAATCGTGCAATCTATTGTTTGTGTCTTCGTTATTCAAATTCACTACGGGAAAACATTGTTTTAAAGTAAATTAAACTAAACTAAACTAAACTAAATATAAATGACACAGATATTAGACATCATTAACCTCCTCAAAAAGTCCAGTCATTGAATTAAGGCTCATTGTAATGCATATTGTAAAGTTCTCCAATACTATTTATTTCACGCCTGCATCACTGATTAAAAGTCAGATCTTAATCAGACATGACTGAACTACCGCATGATAGTTAGTCTGGTCTTAGTCAGATATGATTGAGCTAGTGTATGACAATAGACAGTACTAACTGTTTTCTGTTAGCGCCGAATGTTGGACTGCACTCACCAAACTCTATACCCCACATTATGCCAATAGCTTCGGGCGGAGGAGCGCAACTGCGAGGGTACCAGCCTTATCCTGGTGCGAGGAAATGCACTCTAAAGACTAATTTCCATGGCAGGGCAGATCATTCCCTAAGCATTGGTTGGAAACTCGTCTAGGATTGAAGCTCCGACAGGCAGACTGTTAGAGCATTGCTCTGCTGATCCGGCAGCTTCTGCAACTTGTCTTGGTCCAGATGTATTGGTGTTACCATTCCTCTGGAGTAAACTAGACAGACCGAGAGAGGGATCATGCTGCATGGACAACACATGGTCTCTAAACTCATCCCAGGCTTTGTGTTATGTAGAGCTATAACTCTATCCCTGATCCCCAATGGGATGTAGTTATTATGCCTTTTCAAGCACAATGTAACAAACTATCGTCTGTCAAGGCGGCAAGGTCTCAGATACTACTGATCTCAACACAATAAAGTCGACGCCATGTTTATGTTGTAATCAATGTTAATTTCCATATTCCTAAACTCTATGTAACCACGGTTATTGTCTTTATTTAACAGGATGTTCTGTTTAATGAATCGGTAGCCAACCTACACAAACTGGTCTCAGATAGAGACTACAATGATTCAAAAACCCCTTATCGCTTCTATCTTGAATACGACAAGAAAGCTCCGGTGAGGCTATTACTGGTGTTATTTATCGTTATCATCATGTGCCATGTCGATAAGCGTGGGCGGTCATATTTCGCCATCTCACTCGATCACCAGAGTCGTGGATCAGCTCAGTGTTCTTGTCTCGACTATACCACCTAACCAAGCCATCCAGGTATTTACTTCTCTGCCTTTCCTATGTTCTTTTTCCCTCAATTTTACTAGTTGTCACCAAGTTCTTCAATTTATTTTTTTTTTCATAACATGCCTCAAAATATTGTAACTGTCTACGTCGAACTTATCTAATCAGTTTACGGTTTTCATTTGTTTCTTTAAGGATTTGCTCATTGGTTTTCTGTCTGTCCATGGTAGTCTTTGCATTTTCCTCCGAAATTACATTTCCACAGCCATTAGATGTTTCTCGGCTCGTCTGCTATTTGTCCATTTTTCACATCCATACAAAAGTACAAATTCTATGTAGCACTTCAACACTCATTTTTCGTTGCAATTGACATCTTTTTGTTGGTCAATATGTTTTCCATCCTATACAAGGCCACCTTCACAATGACAATTCTTGTTCATATCTCTTCAAGGCATCTCCCATCAGATGTTATGACTCTTCCGGGATAATTGTACCGACTAACTTGTTTAAGAATATTCTCATTTACCTGCGCATTACATTGTGTGTGTTATTAGTACAGTTATACGAAGGAGTCTTCGTATCGCAAAATCTAGCAGGAAGGCCTACTTACCCATACGTCCTATATTAGAATCCATTTTGATGTGGGAATTCGTTCATCTAACCTGGGCTGTCAGATCGCTCCAACTTAAAATGGGTACCAGTTGATTTGGTGTACAGTAAAGGCGGTCGACTTGATTGTGATATTATCACCCATCGAGTTTCGACTGGTTTCAACATATGGCGATAGAACCATATACCCAATTCGCTACAAAGCGACCATTTCTACTACACTTTCTTATTATTATTTTTACTACTACTACTACTGCTACTACTACTACTACTACTACTACTACTACTACTACTACTACTACTACTACTACTACTACTACTACTACTACTGCTACTAATACTACTACTACTACTACTCTAACTACTACTTCAACTACTGATACTGCTGTTGCTACTACAATTACTACATTAACCCCTTTCCTAATAATTATACGCACTACCACTCTTTTTAATAACACTACTACTACTACTAATATTAGTTCTACTAGAGCTCATCATCATTGGCACCTTGCCGTCTTGACAGACGATAGTTTGTGCTCTAAAAAGGCATAATAACTTTTAACTATGGCGGTAGCGAGTGTGACTGATAAGGCCAATTTGCGCTGTAAATGTCCGTTCACAGTGGGTGCATGTGAACACGTGGTCATTTCCACCATCATGCACCAATCTTACGTCTCAAACGCTGGTGTGTGACTTTTCTGCAATAATTTTCTCCTTTGACTTTATTCCATTTCTGATATTTGCCTCCATGCAACACGTTCAGCGGCGACTTGCTCCCAATGTGCATTATCAATGCCTGTATCAATCATGTCCCGCTTACACACATCTTTGTATCGTAGTAGAGGCCGACCCTGAGATCTCTTACCCATCTGTAATTCACCAAAAAAAGATATCCTTTGGTATTCTACCATCATCCATCCTCCTAAGATGTCCTATCCATCTAAGTCTACGAAGACTGAGCATGGAATAAACTGTCACACAACCTGATCTTTCCAATACTTCAGTATTTGTGATTTTGTCTTGCCACCTAATACCAAGAATTCTTCGCAGACACCGCATATGAAAGCTGTTTAAATTGTTCTCTTGGTGTGAGTAAGTTGTCCAGGTTTCACTGCCATAAAGAAGAGTACTAAGGACACAGGCTTGATAGACAAGGACTTTTGTTTTTGCAGTAAGCTTCCTGTTCTCCCAGACTCTTTTTCTTAACCTGTTCATTGTTGTTGCTGCCTTACCAATCCGGATGTTGATTTACTAGAGCTACTATTACTACTACTATAAATGCGATTACTTTTACGATTATAGCGTCTACTGCTGCTATTACTACTACTACTACTACTACTACTACTACCACTACTACCACTAATACTACTTCTACTACCATTACTATCACATCTAGCACTAGCACTAGCACTAACACTACTACCACTACTACTACTTTAACTACTACTACAGTAACTACTACAACCACTACCACTACTGCCAGTACTACCACTACAACTACTACCACATCTACCTCTACTACCACTTCTACCACATCTAGCAATAACACTACCACCACTACCACTACTACTACTGTAACTACTACTACAACTACTACCGCTACTACCACTACTACTACCTCTGCTACCACGTCTACCACATATACCACTACAACGACTACTACTACTAAGACGAAGAAGAGGAAGAAACATCATCAGCATGGCAGAGAAGATAAGTGAGAAGCAGAGTCTTCTATCTTCTCGCTTTACAAATAGTGAAAACAACATACAAGCGGCACTAAACTCGTTATTTCTTCTTTCTATTTGTTGCCAGCTCGACATCAATGACGTCTTCATCTTGCACGAAAACGGCAGCCTTTACCTCAACCGGAAGCTGGACTATGAAATAGGAGATCGGCAGTTTAATTTGAAAGTCAGGGCACTGGTAGGTTAACTTTATACTCGAACTGTTTAACTTGAAAGTTACAGGGCTAGTATGTTTAACTTTATTCTTAAACTGTTTAACTTGAAAGTTACAGGGCTAGTATGTTTAACTTTATTCTTCAACTGTTTAACTTGAAAGTTACAGGGCTAGTATGTTTAACTTTATTCTTCAACTGTTTAACTTGAAAGTTACAGGGCTAGTATGTTTAACTTTATTCTTCAACTGTTTAACTCGAAAGTTACAGGGCTAGTATGTTTAACTTTATTCTTAAACTGTTTAACTTGAAAGTTACAGGGCTAGTATGTTTAACTTTATTCTTCAACTGTTTAACTTGAAAGTTACAGGGCTAGTATGTTTAACTTTATTCTTCAACTGTTTAACTCGAAAGCTGCAGAATGGGTATCATCATCTTTAAGTGCCTTGCCAGCTGGCGTAGGCGTTCATGGCTCTCCACAGATCTCGGTCTTTGGTGTTCTGGATCAACTCTGCTGATGGTATTCCTCCCTGCCACCGTCTCAATCCATCCAGCATCATTTCTTGTGGCCTGCCTCTGCCTCTCTTTCCCTCGATCTTTCCAGTTGTCACGATGGTCTTCACTACCTCTCTTCTCATCACAAAGAAAAAACAAGAAAGATATTCTATACTTCCCACATACAAACACATATTGATTATTGCTCCACAATCTGGGATGGATGCTCCAAATCAATAATAAAACGCCTTTATTCACTCCAGAAAGGGGCAGTGCGTCTAATCAATGGTGATAAGTTTACAGACAATTCTAACCTACATGAACGTCTTCAGTTACTGCCACTCCACAAACGCCTACTTTTTAATAAGGCTAAACTAACTCACAAAATCCTATTTCAAAATGCCCCAAGCTACCTTTGGCCATTGTTTAAATATAACGCAAGACATACCAAGACTAAATATACTTCGTGTCCCTAAACCTAGGATAGACATATAAAACAAGCTTAGCATACTCTGCCACTCAGTTGTGGAATAATCTTCCACAAGAAATCAAAGACACCACCAATCATTATACATACAGTCGCAACCTGTTTGAACACTACCTCAGGACAGACTACATGCCCCCTTTAAAAAAAAACAGCAACAAAGACAATAATAATGGTAAATTATCTCGAACGACTAGCCAGAAAAAAAAGTTAAAAACATTCCCATATGGTGGCACGTTACACCCACCTTAGGTATTTATGATGCTCATGTTAAACATTGCCTCAACGAGTTATGTATTATTGATTATTTTTCATGCGTTTTAATGCTTGTTGTTCTTTTGTTGTTAAAGAATTGCTTCATAAGAGATGTTGAATGAAAGAATGTATGAGAGGAAATAGAGAAGAAGGGCAGAATGTCAGACGGGCCTGCGTGCCCAATTCTTAACCCTTTGAAAACGTTCGTTCGTTCACATGACCAAAAACACCTGTTTGTCTTTTTCTTATTATTTTATTTAGTGTTCTAGTTTCATTAGCCTCTTTCACACAATTGTTGTTACTTACTCTGGCAGTCCAAAGAATTCGCAACATTCGTCTCAAAAATCACATCTTTGTTGCTTCTAACTTCTTCCACATGTCAGCAACGAGACTAGCGGGTCAACTTTATGCAATCACTATTTAACTTGACAAACACGGTTTTGTTAGATCAACATTATGCTTCCACTATTTATCTTGACAGTCATGGAGCTGGTAGGTCAACTTTATGCTTCCACTTTTAACTTGACAATCACGGTTTTGGTAGGTCAACTTTATGCTTCCACTTTTAACTTGACAATCACGGTTTTGGTAGCTCAACTTTATGCTTCCACTTTTAACGTGACAGTCATGGTTTTGATAGGTCAATTTTACTCTTCCATTATTGAACTTGACAATCACGGAGCTAATAGGTAAACTTTATGCTTCCACTTTTAGCTTGACAGTCACGATTTTGATAGTTCAACTGTATGTTCCCACTATTTAACTTGTCAGTCATGGGGCTGGAAGGTCAACTTTATGCTTTCACTATTTAACTTGAAAGTCACGGAGCTGGAAGGTCAACTTTATGCTTCCACTATTTAATTTAACAGTAAGAAGGCTGGCAGGTCAATATTATGCTTCCACTATTTAACTTGACAGTCG
Source organism: Cepaea nemoralis (assembly GCA_014155875.1). NCBI lineage: Eukaryota > Metazoa > Mollusca > Gastropoda > Stylommatophora > Helicidae > Cepaea > Cepaea nemoralis. Next base: position 25,295 of record JACEFZ010027628.1, on the reverse strand, counting down.
CGGGGCTGGAAGGTCAACTTTATGCTTCCACTATTTAACTTCACAGTAACAAGGCCGCCATGTCAACTTTATGCTTCCACTATTTAACTTCACAGTCACGGAGCTGGAAAGTCAAATTTGCGCGTCCACTATTTAACTTGACAGTCACGGAGCTGGAAGGTCAACTTTATGCTTCAACTATTAAACTGGTCACCCACGAGGCTAGCACGTCAAATCTATGCTTCCACTATTTAACTTGACAATTACGTAGCTAGGATGTCAACTTTATGCTTTAACGGTGTCATTTGAGAGTCACTTTGCCAAACATTTTATTGTATCCAATAACGCTTAACTTGAACATGTGTTAGTATTTATGTGTGTGAGAGAGAGAGAGAGAGAGAGAGAGAGAGAGAGAGAGAGAGAGAGAGAGGAGAGAGAGAGAGAGAGAGAGAGAGAGAGAGAGAGAGAGAGAGAGAGAACTAACGAACGAACGAGAACACTTTATTTTCAAAGAGTCATATATTTTGCATATATGTGACCCGTCTTACATTCGACCCCTCTGACTCATCAATCATACATCAATTATCTATTGTGCATGTTACATTCACATAGAAATACATTGTCAAATGCGTATTTGTATCTGTGTGTGACTGTCTGTGTATAAAGTGACCTGTTAATCACCCCTTCGTTAAGTCCAGTGCAACGCAAACATAAATCCATGTCACAAACAACCACGGCACGCTCCTTGTCTCTTCCACACACCACCATGGCATGTTCCTTGTCTCTTCCACAACCAGAACTCGAAGAACCAGAAGGTCGGAGCGGTCGTACAGTTCAAGGTGATCAATGTGAACGACAACCCGGTGGAGTTCGTCTACTCAGACTGTGTCGGCTCCTGCACTGACAGCCATTACGCGGTGGAAGTCGATCTGGGATTCGCAGTAAGACACTTACATTGACATTCCTGACATACTTGCTTTTGTATTAATATGAATTGGATACATATAGATATATTTAGCTCCTGCGAGAAGAAACGTACTAAACACAAACACGTTGCACGTACCTTACAAGGAGATCCATCGTAAACCGGTGAAAATCCAAAATCAGAAGCAATCAATAAATATATAAAATGAAATAATAAAATTAAAAAACACACAAATACGTACAATACGACGTCACACAGGACGGCCGACGTTTCGATTCTCAGGATCTTTGTCAAAGACAGGACAACACTCATAGATAAAACAACGAAAAACAAAATATAAAAAGCACACTACTCGATTCCCATGACGGAGCAGAAATGGCGACTTTGCCGGTTGCGAAGGCACTCTTTGGCTACAGAGTTTAAGTATAGTAGTTGCCAGATAGGGTTTATGTCGCCAAAAATATGCGAACAGTCTGATATGAATATATAGGGGTGTGGAGACACTTAGGTATGAATATATAGGGGGAGGACAGCATAGTTATAGACAGTGTAAACAGTTGGATATGCGAACAAATGGATATGAATGTATAGAGGGAAGACGGCAGTTATACAGTGGCGTCCACAACAATATTGATACCTGCTGGATGGACGCATCCCAGAGAGTTGATTAATTGGCATTCAAATTTGAGCCTAATGGAGCTGTTGGAGAAGCAAGGTTTCAATGCAGTGACACATACATCGTCGACTCCATTATGGTTGGAGGAATTAAAATGATTGGGGACAGGTTTATCAGCGCCCTGATTAATGTCTCTGAGGTGTTCTCTAAAACTGTCGGCAAGGCGTCTGCCAATTCGACCAATGTATTCCATGTCACATCGTTTGCAGATGGTAACATATATCAGATTGCGGGATGTACAAGTAAAAGAATCTTTCAAGGAGAAGGTGCCTAGGGGGAATGTAATCGCCGGTGTCTGAACAACGTATGGGCATGTCAGACAGTTCTTACGATGGCATTTGAATGTGCCCACAGATGAAGTGACCGTGGGGAGGCGACTATGCACAAGGTGGTCTCTGAGGCTCTGGTTACGGCGGAAAATTACCCTAGGGCCATTAGAGAATACCTCACGAGTGGTTAGATCGGATTCCAGGATAGACCAGTGTCGGAGGAAAATCTGCTTCATGGCATAGGCATGTGGATGGGGGGGGGGGGGGGAAAATAAGGTTATTTTCATTGTTAGGTGGTCGTGTTTGTTTGACAAGGTACATTTCCCGCGAGACTTGGGTTATGCGACAGAAAGCTGTGGATAAGACGTTCTCTGGGTAGGACCGTCTTGTATTTTAATTGCTTTTTTATTAGCTTATACAAGCATTGAGTTGAGTTGAGTTGAGCTAAGAACCGACATCACTACACTCAGGACATTCCCATATGCGCTCCGTCCCCTCGTTCAACAGCCAGCGAAGCGTCATACTACTAATCGTTCCCACCACTGTCTGATTGTGAAAGTTCTCCTTGTTGTCCCTCTCAGTTTTGAGATTCATCTAGAACCCTTGCCGATCCCCCACAATATCATTCTTTCCACATACGGGTTCTCATTATGTTCCCTCGCCTTTTCCACCTGGTCCCTCAGGCAAACAACCACCTCTCCCTTGTCCGTAGGTAATGTACCACCGAGAGATGCATTCCCTGCCAGCCTATCAGCCTGTTCATTCTGCCCCACTTCCGCATTGCCAGGGCAAAATATCCATACAATTCTTACAATCTGTGACCTCTGAAGCGATAATAGCCATTCCACACGAAAAGTTCCTTTCTCCACCTTACTAATCATTCTCATTGAGTCCGTAATGACATAAATATGTTTTGCAGTAGTCTCCTCTAACCAACGGAATGCTACTGTTACTGCTTCCACCTCAATTCTTATGCTGGAGGTCGTAGTCGCATATGATATACTCACCTTTATCAAGCATTGTCCATTAGCCTTCGCAATGAAACCCCAACCATTCCGTCTATTTCTCACCACTTACCCATCAGTATGAATCACTATGTCACCTTGATATGTATTATTACTCTGAATCAGTTGTTGCACCTCAAACTCTGTGCGGCCCGTCTGCCCATTCTATGCACTCACGATCCAGTGTTACTATTACAATGTGCCAGTCCGTCATGGCTTCCGGTACTTTAACCCACTCGTTTTCACGATTGATGGTCCATATATCACACACCTGGTGTATAGATATTTCTGCCTGTGCCATCCAGGACCTGCCTCGTCTTAGTCTATGACCCGTGACTGTACCCATGGCTTCATGCAGGGAGTCATCCCTATCTGCAGCAACTCTCAGGTACCATCTGTGGATGTTTGTGGTAAGGTGTATTTGCTGCGATATATACACATATCTGTGTGTGTGTGTGCGCGCGTGTGCGCGTGCGTGCGTGCGGTGTGTGTGTGTGTGTGTGTGTGTGTGCGCGCACGCACAAATATCTGGGTACAATTTTCAACTGCTCGAACATGATAAGGGAAGAAATACAAGCTAGAATCAACTCTGGAAATAAGATATACTATGCACTACAACATCTGCTAAAATCAAATGCGCTATCTCGTAACACCAAGATCACAATATACAAAACACTGATTAGACCAGGTGTGCTGTTATGGGCTCTGAAACCCTGGAGTACAACAAAGGGAGACGAAGCCTTGTTACAAACCTTTGGAACAAAGTCTTAACACGCATCTTTGTGCCCATCTAGGGATACACAAAGTGGAGGTGGAAAAGAAGATGCCAACAAAGACATTTATTATCTGTTAAGTCCTCACTAATCACTGGTATCATGAAAGCTATAGACGGCAATGGCTGGGGCATATAGAAAGATGGAAGATAATAGGGAAACAAAACTCGCTACACACAAGAAATAAATGACCGTATACCCGAGGTAGACCAACAAGACCGTGGAGAGATAATACACATACAGATCTACAAGCACTTGGAATCAGCGACTGGCAAGAGAAAGTCAACCAGAGAGACGAATGGAGACAGCTTATATCTGCAGCAAAGAACCTCAATGGCTCAGAATGGCTGAAGAAGACAGAAGTATATATATATATATATATATATATATATATATATATATAATATATATATAATATACTACTTATATAGATATATATTATATCATCAATTGGCACCTTGCCGTCTTGACAGACAATAGTTTGTGCTCTAAAAAGGCCTAACTAACCTTACCTAAGGTTGTAGCGCAATGTGCATCTGATAAGGTCAATTCGCCGCTGATCAAATGTTCCGTTCCACGTGGGTGCATGTTGAACACGTGGTCAATTTCCACCATCATGCACCAATCTTACGTCTCACACGCTCGGTGTGTGACTTATCTGCAATAATTTTCTCCTTTGTCCTTTTTCCATTTCTGATCTTTTCCCTCCATGCAACATGTTCAGCGGCGACATATACATATGCGTGTGTGTGTGTGGTGTGTGTGTGTGTGTGTGTGTATTAACATCCCCGTAATCTTTGGTGGGCCGTTCTCCATGGCCTAGGTGTTAGCGATTTTCTCCGTAATCCCGTTTATCCACGTGAGCAAAAGCAGCTGCGGGAGAATCGGTAGCGGTTCTCACCGCGCCCGTTACTTACGGGATATGTGAGCCGGCCGCTCAGAAAGCAATGGCAAACTAATTAGCGTAATCTTGCCAAGAAATAATTAACAGCGGTAAAATGCTGGTGTTGACAGCCATGTCCTGTAATGGTCAGGAAAAAAATCTTGGATGGGAGCTTCGGCATTGCTGTGGCTATGACCTTTGCCAGTAATCCTGGGGGCATGTGTTTGAATCTTGATGGTGGTGGGATATTCTCCTTTAATTCACCTGGCCACAAGCGCCACTCAGACTGGCGCGGGTACCACCACATGCAAGGGGAGGTAGACACGATCTGTATTATAAGGTACAATTGTTTAAACTGCGAGAGAGTCGACTTCGTTGCACCGGGTTGTATCCCATACGGCTCGGTCTCTTTCGGCTGGGCGGCCTACCGAAAGCGTCGTACAAAGGACGAAACTCGTAGCTCCAGCAACAAACCCCAGAAGTCTCCGAGACAATCGCACTCGTGAACCGAATGTCGGAGTGCGAAGCCATCGGCTCAATTACTGCGCCAGGGAGATTCCTCCGGTGTGATATTAACCAATCACCAATCGAGTGCCGACTGGTCTATTCAAAGATAGGTAGAGCACCATATAGCAAATAGGACTCAGACGTCGACAGTAATCCTGGGCTACACAGACAGTTTACCAGAGGCAGTAATCTTACCGAACCCACACCAGGCGAGACAGCAGTGGCAAGAGGAAAAGAGAAATGCAAACTTACAAATGGGAAAGGTCCACAGACGTTTTAACAGTCTTTCAGAGTGTACGACCACCATGAGAGACGGAGAGAGAGTGGGGATTCATTGCGTACAACCGTTAATGTGAAGGGGCCCTTGATCCACACTAACCTGACCTGCTGTGTTTTGTGTGACCAATCTTCCCCAGGGTTTGCTGACAGACGTCAAGTATGGTCCAGTCTATGCGAGAGACCTGGACGCTGACCCTATTGAGTACAGTATTGTTGGAGGTACTGGTGGGCCTGTTTGACATACAGCATCTCTCTCTCTCTCTCTCTCTCTCTCTCTCTCTCTCTTTCTCTCTCTCTCTCTCACTCACTCTCTTTCTCTCTCACACACACACTCTCTCTCTTTCTCCCTTTCTCTCTTTCTTTCTCTTTCTCTTTCTCTCTTTCTCTTTCTCTCTTTCTCTCTTTCTCTCTCTCTCTCTCTCTCTCTCTCTCTCTCTCTCTCTATTTAAATGTCTCAAATATGGTCCAGTGTATGCGTGAGACTGGCAGACTGACACGTTGACTGGCAGAATGACACATTGACTGGCAGACTGGTAGACTGACACATTGACTGACTGACTGACACAATGACTGACAGACTGACACATCGACTAGCCGACACATTGACTGGCAGTCTGACACATTGACACATTGCCTGACAGACTGACACATTGACTAGAAGACTGACACATTGACTGAATGACTGACACATTGACTGCCAGACTGAAACATTGACTGGCAGACTGATACATTGACTGACAGATTGACACGTTGACTGGCGGACTGATACACTGACTGAAAGACTGGTACATTGACTTGCTGACTGACACATTGACTAGCAGACTGACACATTGACCTGAAGACTGACACCTTGACTGGCAGACTGAGACTGACACATTGACTGGCAGACTGAGACTGCCACATTGACTGGGAGACTGAGACTGCCATATTGACTGGGAGACTGAGACTGACACATTAACTGGCAGACTGAGACTGCCACATTTACTGGGAGACTGAGACTGACACATTGACTGGCAGACTGAGACTGCCACATTTACTGGGAGACTGAGACTGACATATTGACTGGCAGACTGAGACTGACACATTGACTTGGAGACTGAGACTGACACATTGACTGGGAGACTGAGACTGACACATTGACTGGCCGACTGAGACTGACACATTGACTGGGAGACTGAGACTGACACATTGACTGGGAGACTGAGACTGACACATTGACTGGCAGACTGAGACTGCCACATTGACTGGGAGACTGAGACTGACATATTGACTGGCCGACTGAGACTGACACATTGACTGGGAGACTGAGATGACACATTGACTGGGAGACTAAGACTGACACATTGACTGGGAGACTGAGACTGACACATTGACTGGCAGACTGAGACTGACACATTGACTGGCAGACTGAGACTGACATATTGACTGGGAGACTGAGACTGACATATTGACTGGGAGACTGAGACTGGCATATTGACTGGGAGACTGAGACTGACATATTGACTGGGACACTGAGACTGACACATTGACTGGGAGACTGACACATTGACTAGCAGACTGACACATTGACTAGCAGACTGACACATTGACTAGCAGATTGACACATTGACTGGCAGATTGACACATTGACTAGAAGACTGACACATTGACTAGCAGACTGACACATTGACTAGCAGATTGACACATTGACTAGAAGATTGACACATTGACTAGAAGATTAACACATTGATTAGCAGACTGACACATTGAATAGCAGATTGACACATTGACTAGCAGATTGACACATTGACTAGCAGATTGACACATTGACTAGAAGACTGACACATTGATTAGCAGATTGACACATTGACTAGCAGACTGACACATTGACTAGAAGACTGACACATTGACTGATAGACTAACATATTGACTGGCAGACTGACACATTGACTAGCAGACTGACACATTGACTAGCAGATTGACACATTGACTAGCAGATTGACACATTGACTAGCAGACTGACACATTGACTAGCAGACTGACACATTGATTAGAAGACTGACACATTGACTAGAAGATTGACACATTGACTAGCAGACTGACACACTGACTAGCAGACTGACACATTGACTAGCAGATTGACACATTGACTGGCAGATTGACACATTGACTGGCAGACTGACACATTGACTAGAAGACTGACACATTGACTGATAGACTAACATATTGACTGGCAGACTGACACATTGACTAGCAGATTGATACATTGACTAGCAGATTGACACATTGACTAAAAGATTGACACATTGACTAGCAGACTGACACATTGACTAGCAGACTGACACATTGATTAGCAGACTGACACATTGACTAGCAGATTGACACATTGACTAGCAGATTGACACATTGACTAGAAGACTGACACATTGACTAGCAGACTGACACATTGACTAGAAGATTGACACATTGACTAGAAGATTGACACATTGACTAGCAGACTGACACATTGACTAGAAGACTGACACATTGACTAGCAGACTGACACATTGACTAGCAGATTGACACATTGACTGGCAGATTGACACATTGACTGGCAGACTGACACATTGACTAGCAGACTGACACATTGACTAGCAGATTGACACATTGACTGGCAGACTGACACATTGACTGGAAGACTGACACATTGACTAGCAGACTGACACATTGATTAGCAGATTGACACATTGACAGGCAGATTGACACACTGCCTAGCAGATTCACACATTGACTAGCAGACTGACACATTGACTGATAGACTAACATATTGACTGGCAGACTGACACATTGACTGGCAGACTAATACATTGTCTGGCAGGCTGAAACATTGACTTGCAGACTGACACATTGACTAGCAGACTGACACATTGACTAGCAGACTGACACATTGACTAGAAGACTGACACATTGACTGATAGACTAACATATTGACTGGCAGACTGACACATTGACTGGCAGACTAATACATTGTCTGGCAGACTGAAACATTGACTCGCAGACTGACACATTGACTAGCAGACTGACACATTGACTAGAAGACTGACACATTGACTGATAGACTAACATATTGACTGGCAGACTGACACATTGACTGGCAGACTAATACATTGTCTGGCAGGCTGAAACATTGACTTGCGGACTGACACATTGACTAGCAGACTGACACATTGACTAGCAGACTGACACATTGACTAGCAGACTGACACATTGACTAGAAGACTGACACATTGACTAGCAGACAGACACATTGACTAGCAGACTGACACATTGACTAGCAGACTGACACATTGACTAGAAGACTGACACATTTACTGGCTGACAGACACATTGACTGACTGACTGGCAGGCTGACTGACCGACTGAAGGAATGAAAAAAGGCACATAAAGATTGGTGGGAAACGGAAAAGCAAATAGCCAAACACTCCAACAGCTGACCTAAATCTTCCCCCCCCCCTCCCCTCACCCCACTCCTCCCTCCCAGGTTCTCCGATAGATTACGACCAGTACCTGACCATCAACACCAGCACAGGCGAGGTCACCCTGATGAAACCCATAGAGAACTTGCGAGTTGGACTCATGGACATTACTATCCGGGTAACACTAAGTACACGGTTTATGTAACAAAAAAGCGCTGTTTCATTTTGGACACAAGAGTATATTTTCACCTGGTCATTTTGCTTTACGAGTTTAGATTGCATAATGGTTGGCGTTCTCATTTGCTTGTACGGGGGTTTGTGGGAGGTCCTGGGTTTAAATGTTCGTCGAGACGGTATACACATAACTCCAAGGTCGATCCAGTCTAATAAAGTGGGTACAAGAAAAATACAGATATGATCGAATTTTTAATCTATACTTTCGGCTGGTGATACCCACTTTTATTTGTATATTATTTTATGCGGACCAACACTTTCTCCTATGAAATATTGATTCACAATGAAACAAACTGATGAATAATTCTCGTTTTTTTTTATGCATTACCCTAAGTCTTTGTTTCCTTGTGGTCTCTTAGTAATCCATATTATCCGATCCTATCTTAGCATTCAGGCCGCCCATCAAAATTGTGATATTGCCATTTCTTTGATTGCCTATATTACCTCCTGGACAGAACAGAAGGACTGATTTTATATGACAGGATCACTAATGGTGATCTTAGGCAGAGAACTAGAATCCAATGCTGTGGAAAGAACGCTAATGCTAGATTTGGTATGGCAGGATCACTAATGGTGATCTTAGGCAGAGAACTAGAATCCAATGCTGTGGAAATAATGCTAGTGATGGATAGGCAAATATTCAGATAACCTGATAGTAGTATAACTAGGACGTGTTTCCACTTTAACCACGAGGCACACGATATAGGAGATCTAACATTACATGGAGAAGAGACAGATATTAATAATAATATAGGATGAACATGCACGCCATAGCAAAATATGGGATGTTTTGGCGTGATCTGATTGGCGTACTATACTACAATTGGTCATTCTGGCAGCGGAATTATGCATTGTATACCTGCGCGGGCTGTTGGTTTGTCGAGACTCCCGCCTGTTTCACTTTTCACATGGGGCAGTGAGGAGCATTTTGTGCATATTCACTGGCACAGGAACGGAGCATAATGGGGCGACTCTTTGCCGTGAAGTTGGAATTGCGACTAACTGACTAACTACAATGGTGGATATATGACAGAAGAAAGAAGATTTGTGGAATCACAATACAAACAATAATTTTACTATCACCAGGCCGTCTTGACATGTGATAGTTTGTTACCTTGTGCTTCAAAAGACATAACTATAACTCATAGCGGGACCAAGGATGGTGTTATATCTCTCCGTAGCACAAAGCCTGGGCTGAATTGTAGATATCATGTGTTGCACGTGCAGAATGATCCTTCTCTCGACCTGCCTAGTTTACTCCAGGGAAAAGGTAACTCCAATACATCTGAAATAAGACAAGCTGCAGAAGCTGCCGGATCAGTAAAGCAATGTTTTTACTGCTTTGATTCTAGACAGCTTGCTGACCAAACCTTAGGTCTTGGTCTACTCTGCCATGACATTAGGTAGCTGACACATGCCTGTGGTCATTGGCATTAAGGTATAATATAAACAGTTCACGAGATAAAATAGGGCGGATAGTAAGTCCCCCAGAGGGCGAAAATGAGAAGACAGTAATTGAAAGGGGGAGCTGAGAAGAAGTCAGCTGGTGAGGCAGACAGTTGGAGCAGTGAGGTTGTGTGTTGTGTGTGAAGCATTGTGGGGGATAGAATGGTTGAAAAGAGAGGGACAAAGACTGACAGGGGCAGTTGATGTTTGAACTCCGAGCTGAGAGGGAGTTGAGTCTAGACCGGACCAGGAGAAGGTCGTGGTCTGAGAAAGTGAAGAATTGTGACGGAGTTCGGAAGATAACTCCGCACTGTGGGTTCCAGGGATAGTGAGTGGAATTCGAGACCCAGAGTGGGTTACTTTGAGTCGGGCCTAGAGAGAGGCTAGTATACCTGTCGTGTGGTTCGAGATTTAGTAAGCTGTGAGAGTCAGTGTTATTCGAAGTGTTCCATTGGGATGGAGATATATTCTTAGAGAATTATTGTTCCTGGATTTATATGTTACATGTGTCTGTGTTAATTCAGAATTAAAGGAATATTATGTGCGCAAATTAACGCTTGTTCACTGACTGGTGTTTGGTTGGGATACATCTTTGGGTTTAAACTGTTGTTTAACATCACATTTACAAGGACATACCCTAGACACAACCATAGCCACTCTAACTGTCACTCTGTCATCATTCGCTTTGTGACAGACGATGAAGTGAGGGCTGTCCGATCTTGGACTTCGGTATATGGATTTACATCAGTTCGAATCAGTTCATTAAGCGCAACAACATGGTTTTCCAAGTTCAATCCGGGAAAAGCCAGTAGGCGAAGACAGGATTACAAACCACAGCTAATTCAAAACAAAGCCAGCACAGGTAAAACCATTGCCCACCCTGAGAGGGAGAGGGGACAGCGTGGTTTACTCACAGTACACAGACAAGGCTTGCGCTGCTGAGAGAGTTGTCTGGCGGACAGCGGACAATAAGTCAGCGCTGTTTAGGAACGGTGTTCACGAAAAATAGACAGGCGCCAAAGTTGAAGGTCAGGTGAACTTGTGGACAGCGAGTGTGTGTGTGTACGGCGTTTTCAGAGTTCGGCGCAGATAATAAGACGGAAAAGGGGCGCCAGGGGAGTTACGAGGGTAATTCATGGTTAAAAACTCGCCAGGAGGAGGGGAGTTATAGGAGTAAAGTGTGAGGAACACACAAAGGTGACAATCGTTGCTCCACAGAAAAGTAAAAGTTTCTACACGGATTATTGTGATAAAGAGAAACAGAGATGACCGGTGGGTTCATTTCAAGGCCGTGGACAACGGAAAGTTACTAGAGGTCGGTAGTAGGGCAGTGCGTGTATTTGTTGATAAAGAACAGTTCTATCAAAAGTGAAGATTGTAGTACACTGAGGTACTGAGATGACCTTGTGCGTCAAGGCCGAGAACCAGGGAATTTGACGGAAAAATTTCCATTGAGAATAACACGTTGTTTTTGGACGGAAACTAGGATTTACGTTTTACGTCTTTGTGTGTGTGTGTTATCATCAGGAAATAACCACAACAGTAATTCAGGTGCCGTCTTCGCAAGTATGAGCGCATTTCTTCACGAAAAAAGACTTGCAAAACGGATTTAAAGCGCGTGATCATTTTCTGCCATTCGTTGATTTAACCTGGTCAGCAACAGTGAAACCATACCATCACTTCAAATCGACAGTGACTACGCAGATAAACATTCATTTATTTTAAAGGTATTTTCGGCTCCCCAAAACGCAACGACAACCCTATATTTCTGGCAAAACAAGAGCGTTCACATACATTATACAATCACAGGCCAACTCTACAGGGAGGGTTACCAAAACGTTACGGACTGTGAAGACACAAGGCGTTGGGATAATTACCATCATCTTAAACTTTTACGATAGTCGAAAATCGTGTCACCACGTCAACAAAAAGTGACAACGCATCAGAACATTAATTCATTGTGGGAATCTAACGTCGTAATCTTTTCAAAACAGTAACGGACAGACATTTCCAGGCGATTTTCGGACACTATTAAAAACAAATTAAGGACTTTTGTAAGATTCTACCATCGCATTGGTGTCGGCAATCCTTGTTTGCTTCTGTTGTTCTCATCGTCCTAAGTATTGTTGTTGTGCGTTACGTAATTATTTGTATGTGGTCCAGTGTTCGTAATAAGTAGGATATTTTTGCATTGTTTCTCGAAATGCGGGAGACAGCGCAAAGGTGAAATTGTCTAGGTACATATTGTATGTTGTTGAGAGGCAGCTGACGAGTCAGTTTGTTTTGTGCTGAGGCATTGGGTCGTCTCGACATTATACACGGTGTCCAAGTGTCTACGTTAGATCTATGTACATTATTCATTTTATATTTGTTCTTTTTAATGTTCTCTCTTTACGGTTACATATGATATTTGATTTCTTTGGATATATGGCATTGTTGTAATTCTTATGTTAAAACAGCTTCTATCTAGATGGTATCTGTCAGTTTATATTATGCGCACGGTATGGTCTTTCATGGGCATGTTTATGTCAGTGGTTTTTATTTCTATGTAATCATCCGTCTGCGTTTCACCAGCCCATGCGTCTAGCGTCTAATAGTTGGCACTTTGTGTGGATCATTCATTTGTGTATGTATATGTATGTTTACAACTATTTCCAGGAATTGTTCTACAGTTATTTGATATATATATATATATATATTAAAATATATAAAATATATATATATATATATATATATATATATTATATATATATATATATATATAACGAGGGAGTATAGTTGATATTCCCACCTCACTACCTAGTGCTTATAGAGTGACTGGGTGAGTACAGAGTGATATTTTAGCACTACGAATTTACGTACACAGGGAGTGCTGGTGTACTTAGGGAAGTGACACAAAGACTAACAGTAGAGTCTTCACATTTATAGTTGGCTGACAGACAGCAACGTGTCCACAAGTACAAGATGCCTACTTTAATGGAATATATTGAAGCAGGGGAACGAATAGGCCTGAAAGGTAAAGAGTTACATGAGTTGCAGAAGCAAAATTGAAAAAAAGTTTAGCACTGGGAAAGAGAGGAGAGGCATAATGAACGCGAGGCAAAGCGTCTACAGGAAGAGAAAGAGACACAAGTAAAACTAGCTGAAATGGAAAACAAACGTCTACAGGAAGTAAAGTTAGCCGAAATAGAAAACAAGCGTCTACAGGAAGAGAGAGAGACACAAATGGAACTTGAAAAGTTAAAACAAACAAATGCGGTGGAAATCGAGAAAGAGAAGATTAAAATGGAAGCTGAAATTGCACTTAGAAAACTAGAAATATCTTCGAAGGTTCAAAGTGAGGAAAGCAGAAGACCGTCGCAGTCGTCACAGAGATTAAAACTGCCATATTTTACAGACCGGGACCAACTTGAAAATTATTTGGCCAGGTTCGAGGCATCAGCCAAAGCGTTAGGTATTCCTGAGAAAGAGTATGCGATGCGACTTGGCGAATTTCTTACGGGCAAGGCACTAGACACCATGTTCAATTTACCTGTAGAAGAAAGAAACAACTACATTATTTTGCGCCAGCGTCTCCTCACAAAGTTCCAACTCACTGAGCATGGATATAGGACAAAGTTTAGACAGTTAGTGCCAGAGACAAATCAAGATTTCACAGACTTTGTTAACACAGTAAAGAACACATTTAACAAATGGATGGAGCTCGCAGAAGTAGGGAAAGATTTTAATAAATTAGTAGATCTAATGTTAAGAGACAAGGTAGTATCTGCATGCAATTCTAATTTAGTGGCGTTCTTTGAGGAACGTAAGCCAAAGGACATAGACACAATGTCACAGTTAGGGCAAAATTACATGACTGCACATCCTAACAGTTCTATTGGGAAACTAATGAGTGAGGAAATAGTCTGTGCAGCGTACACTAAACAGGACCAGAATCCAGTCATCAGACCATGGGCGAAAAGTGTGGATTCAGCACATAAAGATGAGCAGCAAGAACTTCAAGATAATGGTTTCCGAGGAAACAATGTTGGTAGAGTATGACGGTACCCATATAGAAGAGGGAACTTCCAGAGACGTCCAAATTATGCCGGATGTTGGAATTGTGGGAGCTGGAGACACAAAATGGCAGATTGTGATGTACAACCATCAGATGAACCAACGAACAACAGTAAAAGGGAGATCACTTGTTTCAAATGTGGAAGGAACGGGCATGTCAGTCATCAATGTAGGATGAGAGAAACAGAGCACTCAAATGCAGCACAAGTAATTGAGACGCTGAACAATGAAGATTGTAGTGGGTGCAAACCTCTTTTTGAAAAAGATGGTCAGCCAGTCTTAATATGTGGTCACACAGTTAAAGCAGGATCAGCAGTGCAAAAAGGGAGGAAGTCTGAAGATGCATCATGGGTTTGTTAATGATAGGCCAGCTTTAAACAATTAGGGATTCCGGATGTACGTCCATGGGGGTGAGAAAGAGTTTAGTGCAACCCTCGGATTATACAGGAAAAAAGATTAGATCCATAACATTTAATGGGACAGTAGAATACTACCCAATAGCCGTGATAACAGTAAAAACACCATACATAACAGGAAGAGTGACAGCATGTTTTTAGACTCCCCAGTGGCAGATCTCATCATAGGAAATGTTATAGGAGTTAAAGAGTGTACAGAAGAGGAAGTAGTTTATTGGGACCAAAAATATAGTGTAAGCATAAAGAGGTAGTTACCACAAGAGAACCTAAATTAGAGAGTATAGCTGAGGTAAAGAGGCACTTGAAGTAGACACAGGAACTCAGGACAAAGGGTAGTACAGCTGAGCAAAGAGAATGGATCCCAAATATAGTGCTAGTGGCTCCCAGAGACAAGATACTACTCTGAACAAATGTTCACAAGGGTGTAGGAGAGTAGAACATAGGCAGTCAAAGAAAGGTAGATGGTGCTTCGAGAGGAAGAACAAAGTTCTCACTCGCCGCTTTTCAGATGGCGGAACTGCATGTGGGCAAGTAGTATTACCGTTAACACATAGGACCGATATACTAGAACAGCTCAGGATAGGGCAGGGGCAGGGCACATAGAAGTAAGGCGGAAGCAGCATAGAGCAGGATGCCAGGTATATTGGCCAGGATTCAATAAAGAGTTCAGACTAAACAGAGACGCAAGTGTAACAGTACAATATGCAGATAGGAAAATTGACCAGGTCAAAAGAGTGTTCGCGACATTACTGACCAGGGCTAGGGGTAGCAAACAGATGTTGTAAATTTTAGAGGTACCATGAGTCATAGGTACATGAAAGGTAGACACAGCATTGACAGGAATCAGAGGTGGGTTGATGCAAGAAAAGAACCACCTGATATATGGTCGGTACACAAATAGCTTGTGTCTTCTTAAAGATATTAATAGACCTGTGGGTACATAAGTATAATGCTTTTCTATGATGTATTATTATTATGTGACGTATTAGTTCATGCATTGGTACACAAGATAGAAAGATGGTTGTATTTATGTGTGGGGAATATGGGAGTGTACTACGAGTATTTGATATATTATTTAGGGTGGTAGCTAGAGTAAGTTGGATTTATACTTACGACTACCCAGGCAATGTGTCTGGGTCACATATTTAATAAGTTTTAGTCTCCCAACATTTGAAAACGATGTTTTCTTTTGAGGGTGGGGTAGTGACACATGCCTGTGGTCATTGGCATTAAGGTGAGTGGCCGTACAATATAAACAGTTCACGAGATAAAATAGGGCGGATAGTAAGTCCCCCAGAGGGCGAAAATGAGAAGACAGTAATTGAAAGGGGGAGCTGAGAAGAAGTCAGCTGGTGAGGCAGACAGTTGGAGCAGTGAGGTTGTGTGTTGTGTGTGAAGCATTGTGGGGGATAGAATGGTTGAAAAGAGAGGGACAAAGACTGACAGGGGCAGTTGATGTTTGAACTCCGAGCTGAGAGGGAGTTGAGTCTAGACCGTACCAGGAGAAGGTCGTGGTCTGAGAAAGTGAAGAATTGTGACGGAGTTCGGAAGATAACTCCGCACTGTGGGTTCCAGGGATAGTGAGTGGAATTCGAGACCCAGAGTGGGTTACTTTGAGTCGGGCCTAGAGAGAGGCTAGTATACCTGTCGTGTGGGACGAGATTTAGTAAGCTGTGAGAGTCAGTGTTATTCGAAGTGTTCCATTGGGATGGAGATATATTCTTAGAGAATTATTGTTCCTGGATTTATATGTTACATGTGTCTGTGTTAATTCAGAATTAAAGGAATATTATGTGCGCAAATTAACGCTTGTTCACTGACTGGTGTTTGGTTGGGATACATCTTGGTTAATCTGTTGTTTAACATCACATTTACAAGGACATACCCTAGACACAACCATAGCCACTCTATCTGTCACTCTGTCATCATTCGCTTTGTGACAGTAGCCTTTCCTCGCACCAGGATAAGGCGTGTAACTTCCCAAATGCGCTCCTCAGTCCGAAACCGTTGGCATGATGTGCCATGTCGGGTTTGATGGGCGCAGCCGAACATTCGGAAATAATAATACACAGAAAAATATTATGTTATTACTGGAAAAGTGTTAGCATCTCAGACGCGTTCATTGTCTTAGCTCCATGTTATACAATCTGGTTCAGCGGCACCATTTCCAGTTGTGCACCAAATTATCTATGGCATCAAATGGCAAATCAGTAGACGAGATCGAAGATAGATGAAATAAGGCAAACTAACTCATTGGACAAATGGCACCAATACAAAAGAACAAACATGTATCAATAGCCTCTAAGAAAGCACTCTACAACACAATCTTCCTCCATCTCTATGCTACCAATGCCAAACCTTGACAGTGACAGAAACAGAGAAAAGAAATATCATAACAGAAATGAGATTCCTGAGAAGATTACTCAATGTATCAAGTAGAGAGAACATCAGATTGAAGACATCAGGACTAAAGTGGGGGTTAATTGCAGCGCAAATGGTTTGGCCGTGTAACTAGGTTACCAGCTAACAGCATACCATATCAAGCAATGATGTTACAGACCAAATGGAAGCGGAAGAAGATGTTGCCAAACGTAAAAGATTTTCAGAGGGAATATCAAAGTCCATTAGAATCTCGATATATGAAACCCTTAAACGGACACTATCCCGTTATTTATACTTCACCTTGACATCCATGGTAAGTCTCGGAATGGAAGATGTCTCTGGTGCTCCCCTTTTCTTGATGGACATGTTTCCCCCCCCCCCCCCCTGTATCATCCATTGGGAAATTATAACTACTCATTTCTGGTGTTTGTGGGAAGTTATTTCTTAGACATATCCTCCAATGATGACTGCTTCATTTTGATGATTGTGGTAAACTGTCTTTGAGACTTAGCCTACAATGACTGCATTATTCTGATGTTTAAGTTTTCTATGTGACTTATCTTCCAATGCTGTCTGCTTTGTTACTTATCTTCCCTAAAAATGTCCAGATGACTCGGTCTGGCTGTTCACACCTCCAAACAGGAGCAGCGTTCTGTTATGCGTTTTTTTTTTAATCAGTGACCTCCACTTTCAGTTTTACCACATCCCTCGTGCACGTCAGGTCTAGCATCAAGTGATTTCCACCTGTTTGGACAACTCAAAGCGTCATTGGGAGAGAAGACTTTTCGGTCTGATGATGAGGCACAGTAGGTCGTGCATGAGTGATTACACACGCCACCAAGAGAATTGTTTTCCACAGTAATCCAAGCACTTTATCGCCGCTTGGGGACTTTCATTTACGTAGTGAAGACTACATCGAAAAATGATTCATTTATCCGTTACTTTTTCAGAATACATTCACACAACACACACACACACACACACACACACACACAAAATATGTAAGGACTTTATCACTCTCTCTCTCTCTCTCTCTCTCTCTCTCTCTCTCTCTCTCTCTCTCTCACTCACTCTCTCCATCATTCACTCTCTTTGTCTTCCTCACTCTCTCACTCTTTCTCGAACTTCTGCCCTCCGCCCCCCCCCCCCTTTCCGTAACCTCCAGCCATAGGCCGCTTTCCTTTTATTTCGAGGCTATGACCCATCGAAAGTTAAAAATAAACGTCAAACTACTGAACTAAATTGTTCAGTGCATCACAAACATTCCGTAAATGCTGGGGCTGACTGCCACGTCCTGTCGCGGACCTACAATTAACTTTAACTCTCTATCTCTCGGAAGCGTCGGTAGCATAGTGACAAAACGCTGACCCGCAGGCCTCGGTGATCAGGTCAAGCCAGCCGACGAAGGGAACCAGAAATTGTCTTGGGAAGCAAAAGGGAACCGGTGTGACACTGACACCAACAACCACCGAGTGCTATCAGTCTACAATAAGGGTCATCATCACCAAGTGCCATGACCCGTGTGACACTGACACCATCAACCACCGAGTGCTATCAGTCTACAATATGGGTCATCATCACCAAGTGCCATGACCCGTGTGACACTGACACCATCAACCACCGAGTGCTATCAGTCTACAATATGGGTCATCATCATCAAGTGCCATGCCGGCTGGTGTGACACTGACATCATCAACCACCGAGTGCTATCAGTCTACAATATGGGTCATCATCATCAAGTGCCATGCCGGCCGGTGTGACACTGACACCATCAACCACCGAGTGCTATCAGTCTACAATATGGGTCATCATCATCAAGTGCCATGCCGGCTGGTGTGACACTGACATCATCAACCACCGAGTGCTATCAGTCTACAATATGGGTCATCATCATCAAGTGCCATGCCGGCTGGTGTGACACTGACACCATCAACCACAGAGCGCTGTCAGTCTACAATATGGGTCATCATCATCAAGTGCCATGCCGGCTGGTGTGACACTGACACCATCAACCACAGAGTGCTGTCAGTCTACAATATGGGTCATCATCATCAAGTGCCATGCCGGCCGGTGTGACACTGACACCATCAACCACAGAGTGCTGTCAGTCTACAATATGGGTCATCATCATCAAGTGCCATGACCCGTGTGACACTGACACCATTAACCACCGAGTGATATCAGTCTACAATATGGGTCATCATCATCAAGTGCCATGCCGGCCGGTGTGACACTGACACCATCAACCACCGAGTGCTGTCAGTCTACAATATGGGTCATCATCACCAAGTGCCATGACCCGTGTGACACTGACACCATCAACCACCGAGTGCTATCAGTCTACAATATGGGTCATCATCATCAAGTGCCATGCCGGCTGGTGTGACACTGACATCATCAACCACCGAGTGCTATCAGTCTACAATATGGGTCATCATCATCAAGTGCCATGACCGGTGTGACACTGACACCATCAACCACTGAGTGCTATCAGTCTACAATATGGGTCATCATCATCAAGTGCCATGCCGGCCGGTGTGACACTGACACCATCAACCACTGAGTGCTGTCAGTCTACAATATGGGTCATCATCACCAAGTGCCATGACCCGTGTGACACTGACACCATCAACCACCGAGTGCTATCAGTCTACAATATGGGTCATCATCATCAAGTGCCATGCCGGCTGGTGTGACACTGACATCATCAACCACCGAGTGCTATCAGTCTACAATATGGGTCATCATCACTAAGTGCCATGACCGGTGTGACACTGACACCATCAACCACTGAGTGCTATCAGTCTACAATATGGGTCATCATCATCAAGTGCCATGCCAGCAGGCGTGACACTGACACCATCAACCACCGAGTGCTGTCAGTCTACAATATGGGTCATCATCATCAAGTGCCATGACCGGTGTATCACTGACACCATCAACCACCGAGTGCTGTCAGTCTACAATATGGGTCATCATCATCAAGTGCCATGGCAGCTGGCGTAGGTATTCGTGACTTTCCACAAATCTCG
>JACEFZ010027627.1:200000-202232 GCA_014155875.1 Cepaea nemoralis | reverse complement strand
ATACTACCCATTCACTCCGTCGACTTTTAAGCGACTTTTTCTTAGAGGAGCTAATACTCCTATATTAAATGTACAAGCAGGATATATTAAAAAATTGATGTTGGTGTGTGGAAACCATTGGAGTTGGTTGATTACTATGGTACAGAGTGGTGCATTGCAGATCGTACTGTATGGTTCCGTCGCCCACTACTGTGTTCAGTGCGTGGAGCGACATTGTGAGCTGTGGATTTCGTACTGGGTACTTTAACATCTGTACTCGGTTGTTTGTATCGTGAACTGCATGTTCATAAAAAATGATGGCGGATCGGATGCTGAACTAACTGGGTTTGCCTTATGCAGTAATGTGTGGCTGCTGGTTGTCTAGTACCTGTCGCTTCCATCGACGATAAACTGTATTTTGTGTGGCATTTTGGCAGCACTTATGCATAGTATGGCCTGTGCGGGCTGTTGGTTTGTCGAGACTCCTGTCTGTTCCACTTTTCACATAGGGTAGTGAGGAACATTTTGTGTGATATTCACTGATACAAGAATGGAGCATTATAGGGATGATACGTTGCCGTGCAGATGGAACCACAATTAACTAACTAACTAACTAACTAACTAACTAACTAACTAACTAACTAACTAACTGACTAACTAACTAACTAACTAACTAACTAACTAACTATCTAACTAACCACCTAAATTAACTAACTAACTAACTAACTAACTAAATTACATTACATTGGCACCTTGCCGTCTTGACAGACGATAGTTTGTGCTTTAAAAAGGCATAATAACTTTTACCTATGGCGGTAGCGAATGTGACTGATAAGGCCAATTAGCGCTGTAAACGCCCGTTCACAGTGGGTGCATGTGAACATGTGGTCATTTCCACCATCATGCGCCATCTTACGTCTCATACGCTCGGTATGTGACTTATCTGCAATAATTTTCTCCTTTGTCTTTATTCTATTTCTGATGTTTGCCCTCCATGCAATACGTTCAGCGGCGACTTGCTCCCAATGTGCATTATCAATGCCTGTATCAATCATGTCCCGCTTACACACATCTTTGTATCTTAGTAGAGGCCGACCCTGAGATCTCTTACCCATCTGCATTTCACCAAAAAAGCTGTCCTTTGGTATTCTACCATCATCCATCCTCCTAAGATGTCCTATCCATCTAAGTCTACGAAGACTGAGCATGGAATAAGCCGTCACACAACCTGATCTTTCCAATACTTCAGTATTTGTGATTTTGTCTTGCCACTTAATACCAAGAATTCTTCGCAGACACCGCATATGAAAGCTGTTTAAACGTTTCTCTTGGTGTGAGTAAGTTATCCAGATTTCACTGCCATATAGAAGAGTACTAAGTACACAGGCTTGATAGACAAGGACTTTTGTATTGGCAGTAAGCTTCCTGTTCTCCCAGACTCTTTTTCTTAACCTGTTCATTGTTGTTGCTGCCTTACCAATCCGGATGTTGATTTCCTGATCTAGGGATAATTTGCTATTTACCACTGATCCTAGATATGTAAAATGGTCTACCATCTCTAGTTCGGCGTCGTCAATAAAGATTGATGGTACCCCATGTGCACCTTGTGACATAATCTGTGTCTTCTTTTTGCTAATTGTTAAACCAAATTCAGAACAAGCATTGGAGAATGCAGATAGTAGACATTGCAATTCTTCCTCAGAGTGGGTCGTAACTGCAGCATCATCTGCAAAAAGCAACTCTCTGATCAGTACCCTCCTAATTTTGGTCTTGGCCTTCAATCTCTGAGCATTGTAGAGGCCGCCATCTGAGCGTGAGTGAATGTATATACCACCATCCTGATCACGAAAGGCATATTTCAGTAGAAGTGAAAAGTATATTCCAAAGAGGGTGGGAGCTAGTACACAACCTTGCTTAACTCCACTCTTGATTTCAAACTCTTCAGAAGTTGCACCATCAAACTTGATTATACCCTTCATGCCTGTGTGGAACGATTCCACAATGGACAGAAGAGTTGGTGGGCAGCCAATCTTCTTTAGTGCCTTGAACAGACCCTCACGACTGACCAAATCAAATGCCTTTGTGAGGTCGATGAAGGCAATAAACAGTGGTTGATTCTGTTCACGGCATTTTTCTTGCATTTGTCGCAATGAGAATATCATATCAATGGTAGACCGGTTCTGTCGAAAGCCACACTGTGATTTGGGCTAGACTTGATCTCCTAGGACTTGAAGTCTGCGCAGAAAAATTCTG